>CABHPP010125122.1:0-34140 GCA_902168425.1 Peromyscus attwateri | reverse complement strand
TGGAGGTGAGGAGGAGGAGGGTGAAAGGTGGAGGTGAGGAGGAGGAGCCAGTACTACATGGATGTGCCCAGGAGTTGCCATGTGTGGCCTCATTTTTGCTCCCTTCTGCATTTTCCTAGAAAAGCTTCAAGTGGCTCCATGTTGCATTGATTTAAGGGAAGTTTCTCCCTCAAGATCTCCTATAATGTATGTAACCCTCACTAATAAAATCCCTCCCTGAATTATAAAATGTGGAACATCACAAGAGAAATTAAGAAAAATTATGGAAGGGTCACCAATTCACATAATATTCCGTATATTTTCCCAAATGAAAACACTGGGGCCTAAAGAGGCTAATTTGCAAAAAGTGGCATATTGTGTAAGCGCCATGATTTTACTATAACTGCAATGTAATGTGATCCTTTACAAAGCCAGACCTCAAGTAGTCTTATTCTAAAGTACATAAGCTTTGATAAAACTTTTGAAATTAAAAACCAGTAAATGATGAGGGATATTCATGGAAGTCAAAAATTTCATACATTGGAATTTTTGTTACCCCAAGACCCTATTTACCCAAAACGGTCTGGGCTTTTATGATTCTCTGTGCCAGCAAAGGCTCACTCTTACTATCACACTGAAAATGAAGTACCAGCCTATAGACCTCAAGCCAGGACACATTCACAGAAGCATCAAACGCATCAGCCATTCCTAAGTGTCAGTTTGGGATACATAAAATTGTATTAAAAAAGCCAGACAAACAAAAATATGGAAGGAAGGTGTGTGTGTAAGTCAAGTTATTTTCTACATTCCAAACAACAGGCATGGCTCCAGTTTGGTGTCCTTATTCCCACACATCAGTGAAGCAGGATTCCCTCCACCAGTAACAGAAACTTTTTCTGGCCCTTTATTCATATTGCATTTTACTTGTAGTGTCTATGGATAGCTATATTTTTGATACTTTCTCTAGAAATTGCGTGTGTGTGTGTGTGTGTGTGTGTGTGTGTGTGTGTGTGTGTTCCTGCTAGGATTAGTTTGGGAGAACTATCTAATATAATCCAAAGGACAAGCCCTGAGATTCTCACAAGTGTAACACATGTGGTTACAGTGCTCAGATTATGCTGGCTTTGTAAGTCTAGAACCTGTTTGGTAAGCAAAGCACTAAAAGTATTTCCTGCACACATGGCCCCCTTGTTCTTATCCCCATCTTACAGGCTCTATTCAACTTGACTTCATCCTATCTCAGACAATCCCCCCAATCCTGCTTGGTGTTCATTCCTAACTTCATTGGGATCTAACATCTACAAAATGAGTTCAAAACTTCTTTAAATTACTTGCAAAATATACTCTGTTAGCATAAAGTTGCATAATTTCAATAGCTACTTTGCAAAGTGTATTTTAAACTCTCTTCCTCTAAATTTCTTCCTTCTGGCTTGAGAACTCTCTCCAGGTTACATTTTTTGTGTTTATGGAGCTCACATCACAGTAACTTTAGCAGTTCCTTTTCAAAAGCAGAAGCTGAATGACCTATGATATGAACAGAAAACAAAACTAAAAAAAAAAAAAAAAAAAAAGGCTCCCTCCTGGGACCATGGACCCAACAGCATGATGATGTCTACTTTGACTTCTTCTTCCTTCACACTCATCAATGTTAAACACCAAAACCAAAATCTAAGCAAAACTCTGATTTCAGTCAACAGACCTTAGAACCAGGTACTCAGGACACCCGTGCAGTACAGCTCCGCTGTTACACAAGAAGCCAGGAGCTCATAACCCGTCGACTTTGTAGACGCCCCAGTTAGGGATAAAGCATGTTCTCCATGATCTAGCCATATTAGTGGATGAGGAGATCACAGAATGAAGACTTAATAACCACATGTTAGGAAGCATGGCAGTAAATGGCTGCAGATAAGTGTCTTAGAACAGAATGAGTCACTGACTCCACCTGTTCATTGTTCTCCCAGTAAAAAGAGTTTGATGTTAGAGAGAGCACTCTGCAGAGCAAAAGCATGAATCTTCTCCATTTGGGAGACCATTTTACTCTGTCTTTTCTTTTTTAATGTGAATTAGTCCTTATTTTGAAAGAATGCTATATATTTAACTAGACAATGTATCTCTTCTCTACTATGGACCACTTGCAAGAATCAAACCCTAGTGAGACAAGTGCTGAACACTTGAAATCCAGCCTAAGCATTAAGAACCTTAGCAGAGCCTCCGACTCTTTTGCTGGCTTTTGGGACCCTGCTCCTCATACTGGGTCGCCTTGCCCAGCCTTCATACATGGGGAGGTGCTTAGTCTTACTGCGACTTGATAAGCTATGATTTGTTGATACACGTGGGAGACCTGCCCTTTCCTAAACAGAAATGGAGGGGGAGTGGAGTGGGGGTGGGAGCAGAGGGGAGGGGGGCAGAAGCTGGAAGGAGAGGAGGGAGGGGAAACTATGGCCAGGCTGCAAAACAAACAAACAAACAAACAAACAAACAAACAAACGACAAGAACCTTAGGAGAGATGCTAGGGCTCAGGCCTAGGTCTGAGACAGTCTGTACCAGCTTCTCCTGTGAGAGATTCCAGAACATATTTAATTCTTCTCAGCAAATTCAATGTGCTGCATGGCACTTTCAGGCCATTCTATTGGTGCTTTGATGTAACAGACACTGGTTTAATAACCAGTATTGCAATGTGTCTACCCTTGCCCAGTACAATACTACAAGCCTCATTATCTACTCTGTATGACATTATATGTTGCTGCCTCTATCATCCCATCCATAAAATGGGGTGAATAATTCTCACCCTCATTTACCTTGAACAAATACTGCTGGGGAAAATGAGCATATAAATTAAATAGCTGCTGCTTTTTGGGAAGGAAGTTACCTTAGAAACACAGACTTATTATTTCTCCACAGAAAAAGCTAAATATATTAGAGTTTGCACAATGTTGCTGGCTGTGATTTTGCTCTTTTTAACCCTAGGCTGAAGGACTACATTAATTCCAGTCCCTAGGTGAACCTTTTATTCCATTTTCCACAAGAGGAAAAAAAAAGTTACTTTGCAAAGAAAGGGAAGAAAGAAAAAAATGCAATATTCCCAAACCTCATTTACGGAACATTCTGTTCTCCAAATTACAGCGCAGCAAGCAGACGAGTGGGAACTTTTAGAGCCCTGCATCCAAGCCGGTTCCACACAGCACCCACTAATACAAAATGGCTTTAATTACTTTAATATAAATCCTGGAAATGTGCAGATGGATTGTAATAATTATGCAAAACTGCGATGGTCCTTTATAGAAACACAGATCTTGCTAGCTAAAAGAAAATGAAAGGAACACAAGTTCAACACAATATGTCAGGAAGCATATCTCCTAAGAAGTCCTGTATTTCAAATGCCAAGCTGTACGTTTCATCTGATGTGGCAGTTGTTATGGAAACTATGCTTTTGATTGAACAGTAGAATAAATACCTACCTAAAATCAGCATGATGGGATACTGCATGAATTAAGAACTCCCCAAGACAACAATAACTTGGAGTTCTTCTTTGAGATAAATTTGAAAAAATACCACACACACACACACACACACACACACACACACATTGTGTGTATTAATGAAATCTAATGTGAGCACAAGTGTTTTGGAATTGAATTTCCTCCCTTACCTGGAGCAGTGAGATCTGCTCCACACTGTGTGTGAATGACAGTGTTTTATCTCCCAAACACACTCACAGACACCCTTGTTCACCTAAGACTTAGCAGGTGAAAAGATCTGATGCTTTGCCAAAAAATATCATTTTTTTTACATTAAAAAGTCACATTTCTCCATTTTTCTTCTAAATTAGTATAGAAGAAGACTTGAGAAACAAACATGGGGTTATTACAGTTGTGATTTTTAAATCAAGTGGGTCATATATAAATGTGAAAAGTCCCCAGGCACAACAGAAAGGTCAGTTAAACATGGTTTTTATATTTTTATGAGTATGGTATTACACAATTGCTGATTCCTGTTGATATTAACAGTATTTCATAAATCACAACACAAAATAACACAAATACATCTATCTTTCCAAGTAGATATAATTTACCCATTTACTGATTTAATTAAAGGATTTCTCTAGAAAACGTGGACTAAAGCATACTGAGGTGTGTTTTCCCCTTTACCTTCTGCACAGGTGACATAGGGGACGGCCAGTGCAACAGGCGCCATCTTACAAACTTCCCCATAATGGGCATGCATTCGCCCATTGGATCAACATCTTTCAATTTATTAGCATGACAAAGGACACAATTATTTTGGATATGCCTGAATGCAATTTTCATTAACTTTGCAATGATTTATTAACAAAAGTGTCAGGAATGTAATAAAAGCAGCAGGACTCCTTAAAATGCCAAAATAAAAAATTAAAAAAAAAAATGAAGAATACGGCAGAATTTCCCAACTCGCCTTACGGCATCAGGTCAATAAGGTTGCCTGATTCCATCAAAAGCATCAGCATGGTGACTGAACTCTGCAATTAACAAAGAGTAAGCACAAAAAATGCTAATATCTCATTTGAATGTAATTATGCACAGATTACTGTTCACTGGAACAAGAAAGGGGATTTTAATTGTCATCCAAAGTTACACGAAAACCCTAGATTCTTGTTAACTTTTTTTTTTTTTGGTTGGGGAGTTCATATGAGAGTAAAGCCTGCAATTCACAATTCTTATGTTCAGGGACATCGTAAAAGGCAATGCCTTTGTTTAAGAGATGCAACTCAAAAGTTTTAAAATAGCATCATTCCATGTATATTGGCAAGGTTAGTTTGTAATAAGTTTCACCATCGTTTGCATTTTAATACTATTTGATCTCATTTACATGTTTAAATTTGTTCCTGTAATAAAATTCATTAGTATGTTTATCATAACTACATAATGAATATAGCCCTTATGTAAAATAAAAAATTGAAAGTACATTAGAGACATTACAAGCTGTTTGAAATTACTGTGCTTTGCATATTATACCTTATTAATTAAATTATAAATTATTTATTTATGTTATTTCTTTAATCAGGGGCAAGCACTAGAACAATATTATATTAGTATAAGAAACACAACACAACTCAAAGCTAAATCACACATGGACCAATTTTCCATACAGAGGCACAGAGATCCATTTTGCCTTGGGGTGGCGAATGCTAACCCCCACGTCCCCACCCCGTGCATCAAGAGCTGCAGAGACCTGTTAAAGGGAGACTAAGCATGGAGGAAATCAATGTTTCCTGCGCAAGTTAAAAACTTCACTTGTTAGTATAATGTCTCCCTTTGACTTCTCCTTTTATTAGTATAATTAGATCAGATATGCAGATGGAAGCAAAGAGCAAATCATTCTAGGACTTAATGCCATGTCTCCTTTATTTGGAGTCTATGGGCAAGAAAAAAGTAATCTTTTCTATTCTTTCCATTTTTTTTCTGATTTCCTTTGTTAGCAGTAGTAAAGAATATGAGGAAGTGAAGTGGAGGAGGAGGAGAGAAAGAGGGAGACAGAAGAAGGGAAAGAGAGAGAATAAACTAGATGAGGAGAGTGACAGACCCAAATAGGAAATAGCACTAACTTAATTTTCTTTTTTCTCATTCCTCTTAATTCTGTGTGTGTGTGTGTGTGTGTGTGTGTGTGTGTGTGTGTGTGTGTGTGTAGCTGGTATGGTGACACACACTTTGCAATCTTGACACTCAGGAGACAGAGGGAGGGTCTTGAACTCCAACCTATCCTGAGCTATACAGGGAGACCCTGTCTCAGAAAAAGAAGCAACAATAGAAATCACTTCAATGTGCTCAAAACATCTGGGTCTCTTTCCACTTCTGTAGACCTCCGAGATCCATTTTCTAAGCATGTTTCTAAGCTCTTGTTCAATAAGTGTGATTTGACCAGGACTCGACGACCTCTGTCTGTACTCACACCAGGTTTAATTATTTTGATAAGCCCTTACTTTGGTCTATACATCAAGCATGCAGAGCTTTGGATAGACACTTCAGCCCTTAAGGAATCACACAGGAGGACCAGGGGAGAGGTGGATCATTCCGGGAGCTGTCTGCTAGGAAAAGTGCAGGGCTATTACCAAGAAGGTCTGGATTTTAATCCAAACACAGGTAATCCTAACTCACAGAGTTCTACAGTTGTTTGGACAAAAGTGTAGCAGGTTATCTATGTAGTGTCTGTTCAGTAAATAACAATTGTTACACAACTTTCTTGCAAGAACAGGATGGAACATTATAACAGACTTTCTAAGAACTCCACAGGTCTGTGTGACATCCTAGAACTCATTTCAATAGAGATCTGCCTGGGAAATAGAGAAATACAAGTTGAGTGCTGACAAGGTTACTGTTTGAAGCCAATATAAACTTCAACACCAATATGCAGTAAATATAAGCATTTCTTAATTCATAGATTTAGTCTTATAATTTCCATCTTTTTGGTCGGTATGCGATTCCCTCACATTTTACAGTCCACATACTTTGATAAATGCCAAAAGAGGAGGCAAGGAGAGCTGTGGCAGTAGAGTAAAAACATGGGGAGAAAAGTCTACTGTGCATAGTGTGACTTTCCAGTTCAAAAGGGTCTTTGGCAAATCACCAAGATCAAATACACCATGTTCTCCCCTTCATGACACTCAGATAATACATCCTTCTGAGCTCTTTGCAGGAAGACAGAGCCAGATAAAGCAAATTCTAGATGGCCAGCTGCTAGGTGCCTAGAACTGATAGGCTCTTTCTCTAAGAATTGTCCATTCTATATGCTATGTCTTTGTCCTCTACACTCTGTGACTTCACGTGGAAAGCACCCAGCAGGGAACCTTTAGGGGCAAGCTGGGATGGGCCATTATGCAGGTTCTTTCTATTGTGTTATGCCCAGAGAACTTAGACCCTGATCCCAACCATTACTCTATCTCTACTAGAATAACACTATAAAGAGGGAAAGTTTTGTTTTCTATGCAAGTTCTTGTCACTGAAAATGAAATTCTAGTTGTAATTAATTTGATGAATGTAAGAAAAGAAAATGTCCAGAAATTGTCCAGGAATAGACAAGACAGTCTTGCAAGACTCTTTCAACTAGAGGTTTCTCTTGGACTGTATGTGTTTTATAAAGTAATATGTGATTTAAAAAAAAACACACCCTTGAATATATATTATATTCCAAGAAGAGCTCTATACAGAACAGGACAGGAAATAAACGCATTTTCTTGAAGAAGGAAACCTTACATAGAGATGATCATTACAGAGAAATTAGATTCACTCAACAAAAGGATTCATCAGGAGCACGTTTCCAATCACTGTGCTGTTTTCCTAAGGGCAAATTTCCAGCCAAAATGCTTCATTAGCAAATAATCATGGCACCCCCACCTTTGTGCTACTTCTGAACCCAGGGAGTGTGTGTGAACTCCATGTGAAGATGGATAAAGGCTGTGTACAGGGGAAAAAAAGGAAGGGGGGGGTGTACGAACCCACTCAATCATGCCTGGGGAGGAAGTGACATCAAGAGAGGAAACAAAATAGAATTTTATTATAATTCTGATGATTCAAGAGATGAAAGTAGCTTGATATGGTGGTGCACGCCTTTAACTCCAACACTAGAGAGGCATAGGCAGTCAGATCTCTGAGTTCAAGCACAGCCTGGTCTACACAGCAAGTTCCTGGCCAATGAGGGCAACATAGTGAATGAGACCCTGGAGAGAGCAGGGGGCAGGTTGTAAAGGGTAGAGACTCTTTAGAGGTCTAGAATTTGATCAGCACATTTTTAAAAATATTAAAATATTAGTTATACCTACCAAACTGAACATAATATTAATACTAAGTGTCCTTGGCATCTTTGTGTATTAGTGTTTATTGAAGCATATGATTACAAATATGTGCTTATGAGGATGAGGTTAAACACTGCTCTTGGGTGATTATACAATAGAACTCCCATAATCCAGATGGTTTGCTTTGGATTGGTGGTTTGTATTGGGGCTTTTGGGTCTCACTATGATCAGGCTGGTCTTGAACTAGGATCCTTTTACCTCAGCCAGTCAAATGCTGCAGTGAAAGGCACGCCCTTCCTGTCCCCACACCCATTGAGGTGGTCTATTAATACATATTCTTATGGAGTACTCACTAGGAAGGGAAAAATGGAAACTTCTTGGCTTAATTCAAGAGAGGGTATTTTAGGAAACTATTTTAAGTTAAAATGCAGAGCCTACAGCCTGCATGAAGAAAACATGCAATCATGTACATATAGTAAGTAACTTAACAGGTAGGCCTTTTAATAGCTACTTAATATGGCTTGAAACTTGATTAGAAGTTGAAAAAACCCAGAGAAAGGCAGGACAACTTGTGTTTGTCAATCACAGATTGTAACATGTGATCTCAAAGCCCCACCCCACACCACACTTTTCAAGGGTACTGATCACTTTTCATGATTTCCCACATCCGGTGGAGACCTGTCCACAAAGTCCCAGAACAATGGATTTGCTGAACTCCCAGCTCATTCTTTATTTGGAAAGCCCCATGGGCTCACAGATCTGAACACATACCCATTCAAGGTAGATCTTCCTGACTCCCCATTCCTCTTAGCCAGGAGCAACACCCTCCTTTCAGTTCTTAAGCCCAAAAGCAATGTCTTCCCTGCTTCTTTCTTCTTTCACACTCCACATCTAACCCAGCAGAAGATCTGGACATCCCCACCCTGCAGCATCTGAAACTCCTTTTTAAGAATCCTTAGTCCTAACATTCTCCTCACAATGTTCAGCAGACTCCCAAGCACATTCAAACAGAAACCAAGGTCCCTGCAACAACCCACAGCTCCAGCAGGATCTGCCCCAGTCTCCTCTCTGCCTCTCTTCCTTTCCTGTTCTGCTCATATCATGCCCACTCACACTAGTTCTTGCCATCATTTAAATCAGCACCAGCTGTAGTTCCACCTCAGGACTCTTGGACCTTCTACTATCCCATCTTATTGTGGATTGCATTGCCTCACCAATCCCTTCCTTTTTGCTTTGCTTTTCTCTATAGAACATACTATTTGAAATAATTTTGCCTATCTACTCCTATTTGAATGCAAGCAATTTGAGATTATTTTCCTAATTTGGTTTCTGCAATCATTTCAGAGCTAAGAAACTAAAAAATATTGGTTAATATACATTCTTGAGAGGACTATATTAGTTCATTAACTCATTAAAAGAAAACTAAAGCTCTGAAAGAATAATCAATATGCCATGTAGCACAGGCAAGAAGAAACAGTGGATCTGGGTGTGGTGGTGCATGCTTTTGATGCCCACACTTAAGAAGCACAGGCAGGCAGATCTCTGTGAGTTTGAGACCAGACTTGTCTACATACTAAATTCCAGACAGTCAGTGCTATGCAATGTGACTCTCTTTCAATAACAATAATAACTTTTTCATTTTAAGGAAAAGCAGGTAGATAAAATCCCAGTGGGAATTTATTGTTTCCATCATATAAATGGCTAACATAAAACATTCCATACATTAGGCCCTTAAAGCTTTCATGGACTTTTAAAATATGAGATGATATAAATATTATGTAGTTGTTTTTGCTCTTTGTCTAATCCATTTTGTTGAATGTCATTGGTCTTGCTTGAGTTCATATACTATTGTTGGATGACAAGTCGAAGGTCATCTTTGGCTCCATAGTAAGTTTGAGGACAGCCTGAGCTATATGGCATCTTTTTTCTTTAAAAATAAAGTTAAAAGTAAAAAGAATGTTATACTTCACAAGTGGATAATAATTATTCTTGCCCAAATCTGCCTTACAGATCTAGAAAAATTCTAAAATGTTTTTCATTTCGATTTGGGAAGCTTCATTAACTATAATTCAGCTCAGAGAACAATCTGTAGTTGAGATTCATGTAGAAAAGACTCCAAGAGCCAAGAATTCAAACTCCAACCTCACAGAAATGAGACAATGTTTCACACATGCTTCAGACATTTAAGTCATCTTGAACATCTGATGATGTCCACTGACTTTTGATTCTGAAATTGGCATCTTTTCTTATTATTATCTTATTATATATTATCTATGAAAAGATACAACCTGATAAATTAAAAAAATGGAAGTTCTTATGCCTGGATTTTTTTTAAAAATTGAAGATAATATTTGGGGTAGAGATGGCTTATTGAGTATAATACAAGGAAGCAGAGAGTTAGGAAGGTGAAGTACTGCCTGGCAAAATGTCATTTTTATATATTGAAATGAGGGATGCAAAAGTATAGTAAGTGTTATTAATTTCCACCAATGAAGCAAAGCATGTGAGAAAGCCCTTTGCAATGATAGGCCTAAGTCATGGGGATGTGTGGGAAGTACCATCTTCCTCTAGAAAAGCCAGCTTCTCAGGTGAGAAACATTGACTAAGAGGCTTACGTAGTAGTGATAATAATACAATCAGCATCATGACACGTTGCAACAGCTCATGTTATTTGAAACTCAGACAAGGATTTCTCCCTTCTTTTGTTTCTAGCACCAGACATTGAACATAGGGCCTCTAAGAACTCTATCCGCACCCATTTCCCCAGCCATCTTCCTACTTCTTTTCACTTTGAAACAGGGTCTCACTACAGACCAAGCCTTGATTCCTTCTGCATCAGCATGTAAAATAGCTGGGATTACAGGTTGCCAATTACTTCTCCATTCACAAATCAGAAAGAAAGAAGGGGGGGGGAGAAAGGAGGGGGAGGGAGGGAGGGGAGGGAGAGGAGGGAGGGGGAAGGAAACAAAGAGTTCAGGAAGCTACATGAAAAGTCCTTTCCAATTCATCCCACTTACTTCTTAACTATGTCACACTCTTGCTGCACACAGTATGAACTGGGGACCAGCCATTCCTGCTTCACCTGAGAGCTTGTGAGATAAGAAGGCTCTGGAGGTCACCCCAGACCTACTGAGGCAGACTGCATTTTACTAAGGTTCCTTTGCACATTTAAGTCTGAGGAGCATTTATGCACAGTATCATGAAATACTTTTAAAAAACAGTCATAAGAATTAAAGCACTGCTGGACTGCCCCAAGGCAATAGGCCATAGCAATAGGCTGCCTTAAAATTAGTCTATCTATAGAGACCCTTCCCCCTGGGGACCCTGCTTATCTGGTTTTTCACTTTCTATTGGGAGTGCAGGCAAATAGCCTTCATCACACAGCCAAGGCTTCTTAAACACTGACTCAACTAATCAGAAAGCAATGTTCTTTTTTTTTCTGCTCTGCCAAGAGAATCCCCATTATCACCTGAATAAAAATAATTTCACTCTCAAGTCTAACATTTAAATGGTATAAGATTCCTGTTTAATTAGGACAACAATATAAAGCCAGCTAAATCAAAAGCAGGGACGATTTTCTAATGGATTTAAATTACAAGCTTGTGACAGACTATGACAGATGACATATTTACTTTTCATGGGAGCTAAACGAATACCTTAGATAAAATGTGAGCTAAAAACATAGCAAATTTGGAATTAATTAATCCATTGACAATTTAAAACACCCAACTTTTTCTTATAAAGAAAAACAGATGTGTAAAGCCAGTTAGTTAAAATGACAAAATTCAGCACATTATTGGAAATTAGTACCAAGTTGGGAATTTGATTTCATCGGAAATTGAAGATGCTGTAATCAGAATTAGCTGGGAGCTCGTGGGGTCAAGTGTATGTTGGAGTCTCACTGTGGAGTGTCTGGCTCACACCCCTGACCACAGGGCCTTCTCTCACCAGGCAATGCCAGCTCCACAACTTCAGAGCTGTTCTCAGTGAGCTGCCACTTGTACCATTCCTGGTGCATCAAGTTTGTTTGTTTGTTTGTTTTACTGGCCTGTACAAGGAGCCTTTTAGCAAAATGTTTAATAAATTCAAGATCTAGCATTAGACCTAGCATCCTAGCATGACCTTCATTTTTCCTTAAGAAATAGAGAATCTAAATAGGACTGCAGAACCTGAGTGGGAAATGAGAATGTAAGTGTACGCATGCTTGGAGACATCACAGTGAACTAATGACTAATTACTGTGCAATTGAATACTAATGGAGAGACACACAAAATCAACATGAACAGGAAATGAACTCAATATGACCAATGGTTCTACAATTAAAATCAAATAAATGCCTCATAATAGAAAGACTTAAAAGATATGACTATAGCCAGTCCAATTATTCTTTAGGTTACACATTACTAAAAAATAAGCACAATGTGAGGGAGAACTATCTGGCTTGATATCTTTTGAAAAGTTAATGTGTATCTGAAATGTGAATTATAGTATTGTAATTATCTTCAAATTAAAGTATGTAAAACTAGTTCAATAGCAAGCCGCTTATTAAAGCAAATCAGATAAACATGAATTTCAGGAAGGAAACTTGAGAGGTTAACTTTCTGGGACTGCTTAATTAATTAATTATCACTCTGGATGTTTAACTCCTTAGGTCTTGGCAGCCCAGTCAGAAAGCTTCCAACAGAAGTGCCAGGATTTGAAAAACAAGAAACAAAGAAAACAAACAATTTATTGAAGACTTCCACCTTTAAATCTGGAGAGCAAATAGAAATTTGTAAGAGTTGATTGTTAACTTTTCTAACTACTTTTTAAAAATAATGGTATACATATTTCCTTTAGTTCTATTCCATTTACTTCCCTTTCCACGACCCAGTGGCTGCGGGAAGCAGATTGAAATGAACTGCAATATTTTCTCTCAAAAAATCTACTCACTTATCAGCTGTGGATCTAATCAAGGACCTAATAAGTCCATAATGGCACATTTGCTTCCCAGGAGAAACCACTGCTTCTCATCACTCCAGAAAATACCCCTCTTGCAAGGTGCAAGCAAGAGCCACAGACTCGCTGCAACAGTCTAATAATTTGATTGGGAGCCCTTAGGCAGGGATAACTTAGATGACAATTAGAAAGCCTTCACACTGGTGCTAACATCTGTGTGCTGAACCACTGTATACTGATTAAAGGTTTTTAAAAGAGAACTAAGTATTTCTCCCATTAGAGCAGAGTCGAGTTCTAATGGCCCTTGTCCTTGGTATGTAATACTTCAACATTCCCTGCTGAGCTTCCTGCTTGTGAACCCACAGAATGCAAACGCTGGCTAATCACCATCTTAGAAGTGTCCAATCAATGGCTCAGGTGTCGATGGGCATAAGGGCACAGCCCTGGGAAGGGAAAGAAAGCACTGTTCATTTCATTGCTTTGCCTGGGTAGATTTCCCTTGAGTTTGTAGTGACATAGATGAGGTGATTTGGGTTTTGTTTTCCTGTTGAAGGAGGGAATCTAAGAAGAGGGTCAAAACTCAGAGAAATTGCCATGGGGGCGCCAATTAATGAAAGTCACCATGAATGAGGGCATGCACACCACATCTCTCAGTGTCCTCCCTGCCTTGTCATTAAATGAGTCGTGCACGCGAGGAGAACAGAGTGAGGAGAAAGCACAGCCATGGAGCTCTCACAAGCCCCGGCCACTCCTCTCCTTCCCCTCCATTCATTAAGGCCTTTTTCAAGCACATGGCTGCAGCAGATGTCCCTGAGAGAACATTTTGTTTCCCCCCTGCATCTCAGCTCAAACACCTGGGCTCTGACATGACGTCCAGTGGAGGCTATTTTCTTTTTCCTTTTTTAAACTTTCCTTTTATTTGGTTTGCATACAAGGCTAATAATGAGGTTTAAAAAACTATACACAATCAGTATACAATTACACTCATCGGGAGCCTGACATGTAATTTCTGATAAACCCATATAACTATGAACAGCAAAAGGAACCACAGAGCGCACACAATGTGTGGGGTCATCAGAATACAATGCCAACACAATCTCTGCGTCATGTCTTGTTGCATAGTATTAATCAGTGCAAACATTGTTTGGGAAATGAGAGGGGAGAGAAAGAGCAGTTTCCCAGCTGCTAGTGCTTTGCCATCAAATGTGATAGTCAGTTCCATCTCACAGAAGAACTTCACTAATAGAGCTTTGGACCAAGGAATGACTCTTGAGGAGCTTACATAAGCTATTCAAATTCAAATAAATAACATAGCCTTCTACATAGACCCAACCAGCTTTATCACCTCACAAAAGATATTTCTTGAATTATTTTGTAATTCCTCACATTTATGAAATATATTAAAACCTTTTACAGCTACAGTAGGTGGTACTGAGTATCCATATAAGCTAAATGATCAGTGTTCAGAGTTATTGGCTCATTAAAAAATATAATTTTGATTTTCATATCCTACATATTGAATCATGATTATTTTCTTGTTGCTGTTATAGGTAAAGGATACAACAAAGTTTCATTAAGAAAGAATTATCCAGGACCACAACAGGACAGCTCAGGTCACCGGGAAGCACAATGCAATACTATTGTCAATACTATTGATATGTCTTTAAAAAAGTGAGGTTGGGAAATGTAGAAATGTCACAAGCTTTGTCTTACCTTCATTTTAATAGAGCATAGCAGGACCTGTATGGGAAGGGTTGACTACTTCAATTAGGTTTATGTTATTTTCACTAGGACTTCAAATCAGTGCATTTAGCTGGAAAGCATTTCCTGGCTTTATTATTACTGTTGTCATCCTTAAAATGCATTCTATTTATTTTTTTAATTCACCAGGAGGGGTGGAGGAATATGGGAGCAATAAAGAAAACGAGCCAGTAACATGCCCTTGGGGACCAACAGTAAAGGGAAAAGAATCTCAGAGGAAGAGGGATGGCAGATGAAAATGAAAGACATATCTTATTAAACCATCATAATTAAGATGTAATAGGTATTCATAAAGAGACCCAAGACCAAAGGCCTAAAGATGTCTTCAGTAGCAAGAGCAAATGTTGGCTAATGTAGTAATCAACAAATAATCTACATTAAAAAGCCATTGGAACCACAGGAAAAAAAGAGGGCACAGACCTGTCTTGTTGCAGCCCACCTCATTTTGTAATGCATTGTGGGTTGACTGAAACTGAAATTACTACAGAAGAGAGAAAGCAGGAACACTTCCACAGCACAGAAATTCTGGCAAACACAGGTCAAAGGCATGCACCTCACTCCTTGTCACCTGTGGCTTATATTATGGGATAGTCTAGGCTGCAAACCCCGAGATTACAATTGTTGCCAGAGAAACCAGGGGAAACGGGAACTGATGATGACACTGACCCCACATTATTCATTTTGGCACAAAACAGGAATTAATTGGAGAGATTTTCCCTTAGTTCCTGTGCTTTAAGTTAGCTGGACCTCGGAGCACTGAGACAAGGCTGGAAGGAAAGCGGAATACGTTTGGTCCTTGGACACCCCCTAGTGTCTGTGTGAGCGTGAACGCGGCTGGCAGGCATGTCCTTTGCTTCTCTGTTGTACTGAACAGAGAAGACCAAAAACAGAATGTTGAGGCGGAAGTCCTAGGATGCCACAGGGCTGGGAATCTGCTCTCTGGGCCAGAATGCCCATGTCAGAGCCCCAGTCCCCTTCCATACTCCCTAGAGTTCCCATTTAGAAGGAACTTTCTCAAGGTGTCAGGAATTTGTCTCAAGAAAATATGGAAATCATACATGAGGCCAGAAAGGGCCTATAATTTTTTCCCAATTTTTTTAAGAGATGGATCTCACAGTTAATATAGTGAATACAAAATGAAATGGAGAAAAAAATCTTTTGGGAGGATCTATGACCATCTGTCTTTATACAGATAACTTGTGAGTGTTTGCAGAAGCACTGTGATGTATTTATTTTGGCCCCTGTGATTGGATGTGAGTACTGAATAAAGCCTGGGAAGACTGCTGGCCACTTCTCACAGTCAGCGGTTCTCTGTGCGAGATTTCATGTGTGTGGTGAAGATATAATTTAAAAGTGTCTTGGAAAAGCTTCAGTATAAGTGCCTTTGAAGATTCCTGTACAAATTGTGTGACTCCCTTTCCATCTAAGTAAATTAATTTTTGGTATCCTGGGGTTATCTATGGGCTAGGCTTTCTCTGTTAACATATTGTTAAAATTATGAAGTATTACTATGGGTTCCATCCGCACTCATTTCAAAAGTGTAAAAGAGCAAATGTTGTTATACATGGCTTTTGCAAATGGCCCTACCTGCCCCAGAACTCTCCACAGTTTCTGGGAAAACATTCCATATATGACTTAATGAAAATCCAAGAGGCTGTGTACTTTCCTAATTTTTCTAGCATTTTCTAACAGATTGGAGAAAGCAACTAGTCATTCTATTGAACGCTAAAGACTATTTTATCACAGCAAGGGGAACTTTTTCTTGCTGTACCTGATTTCTATCACCTAGACTAGATCTGGATCACATCATTTTAGAGATGAGTATCCTAAGGCAGCATCACACTGTAGACTGTAAAGAAATGAGATGTCAAAAACCTTTGGCCCACTCCACAACCACCCTGAGTCTCTGAATGAAACTTTTAGCATTTATTTTTATTTTTTAATTCCTTCACAGGAAATGCTACTGTTTAAAATAACAAACAAAGATAGCCATGTTTCTGGTTATAGCCAACACTAAATAAACTTACTTTGAAAAAGGAATCTTGGCATATGAGAACAAAACCTATATAAGTCTCTTGATCTTTAATCCCTGTGCCAATGTCTGTTTTACAGATTATGGCCTCAGCCCCTGACAAATCTGCTTAGTGGATTTTTGGCTGACAAACCTGGCAACACAAATCCTGTCTGAAATGCACTCAAAAGGCTAAAATAAACATTTTCATAATAGCTACTTTACATAGCCTAGTAGGTTTCCCTTTAGGACACAAATTAGACTTTTTTTTAAGTGACAGTATTAATTTTTGTGATCATACACAGAACTGAGATTTTTATTTAATATGCTGGGCCTTCTTTTAATGCTTTTCAAGGAGATCGAGCGCTTTGCCAACAGACGGGTACCGCAGCAGGGGTGATTATAGTCATTTTTCTCATAATCGGGAGTCACCATTTGGTCGCCATCTTTCACTCCCTCATTTTCTCATCATCTAATCCTTTATAACAGGGTTTGGTGGGTGTCATAGGAATGTGCCAAACAGCCAGGAAATAAAACACAGAGCAACCCCCTGGCTGGTGGGGACAGGAGGGATTTTTAACATCTGCCCAGCCCTTCACACTGCAATAAATTTTCACTTAATAAAAGTGATCCAACAAGGGGAAAGAAAGGGCTGAGGAGGATTTGTGGAGAATCTGTGTCTTCTCTCAGAAGACACCTTAAAGAACAGGTTCTAATGCACATGGCGAGCATGGTCTTTGGATGACAAAAAGGCCTAAGTGCTCGTTACAAGTAGGAAGGTCCTTCTGTTGCTTCCCATCCAGCCAAAACCCAAAATAAATGTAGCATGCTGTCCCTTGCATTCACTTATCACCGCTTCAGTCTCAGTTCACATCGAATCCCACGAGCTGGTACTAAGTCATCAGCAGTGGCCCTGTGTGAATTGTCAAATAATGGACGGACTCAGAGATGAACATCGGGGCACCCGAGTTCTCAGCACAGTTCTGTCATCTTAGGAGAGGTGTGTGACATAAGGTCTCAGATCCCCTTAATTCTACAAGCAAAGAGAAACATTGTTCTGATTCCTGGGTTTCCCTAAGAAAGAAAAAATAAATAAATAAATAACAGAGTGAGTCTGATTATTTCACGATTTAAAGACTAAATGCGAGGCCTTGCAGTTTAGCTTGCAATGATGCTTTCTGTTAGCACTATGCCGTCTGTGAGCCAGGGAGGTTGGCGCAGCCATCTGCAGCATGCATTCTATCTGACTCTGTGTGTGCAATTTCCTTTGGAATTTTCCAAAAGTATTAGAACTAAGCTGCTCATTTTTGAGAGAAGTATCAGATGAAAAGCCTCCTGCTTATTTGCTTTTAACTGATCAGTAACTGCTTTTCTTCCACAGGAGACCACTGGCGGCTATGTTGCCTGGAAACAATAGCTGAGGCTGGCTCTGCTGGACCCAACTCTGGAATACTGTTTGATAAAGACCTTGGGTTTGTGTCTCTGCCAACTTTTTATTGTTGGTGGTGCTTGTTGTTTGTTTGTTTGTTTGCAATGGTACAGAGAGAATCCAGGAACTTGCATATGATAAGCAAACACCCTTGAGCTACATCCTAGCCCCAGAATTTTCTCACGTATGTGAGTATTTGTAGGTGATACACATGTGTGTGTGTGTGTGTGTGTGTGTATGTGTGTGTGTGTGTGTGTCCCTGCTCTTCCTCTATAGCTCCTCACCTCGTTTTGTGAGACAGTGTCTCTCACTGAAGCTGGATTCACTGCTTTTGCTCCACTGGCTGACCATCAAGTCTGAGAGGCACCGGACTCTGCTCCTCACCTCCTGTAGTCACCACTGCATCTAACTTCTGCAAGGGTGCGGCATGGGAACTCGGGTCTCCAGTCCCTGGACTGACTTTTAAACGGAATCATCTAAATTTCATTCTACAACTGAAGCCCATTGATTTTATTTACATAACTAAGATCTAAGTTACTACTCATGTGTTGCAAACTAGCCCAGCAGGAGGATCACTCTAAGCTAGACTAAGTTAGGTACCTTCAACAAACCTTGCACAATTTTAAATAAGCATAAGAAATAAACAAAGCCTAGTAAAACAAATATTTTGCTTATCAAGTTTAACCTTTGCGATACCAAAACAGTAACTAGAAAATAAGGCCAAGACTCCTGTTATAACTCAGGAATTAGTGTTTCTCACCCACACTATTGGCAGAGGTTTAACTTCTCACACTCACTTCTTTCAAAAAGCCTCTGCAAGAAGCTCACTGAATAGCAGACCATCAAAGAAGACAGTTGGAATAACTCAAATCTAATTTTATCTAACAATTGCCTCACTTAACTAAAAGTAAAGACAGAATGCAGGAGACAGTTTCGTCTATGGTAACTGAAACTTTAAATAATTAAACAGTTAACTTTATACTTTTTAAACCTCTAAGCACTGAGGATCCTTTGCTTGCCAAAGTTGAATTTGTCCATTTACACAAAAATTATAATTAAACCAACAGTTACATAAAACAAATCTTTAGAATTAGGTTTAGAAGTTCATTTCATAAATTATAATTAGCTTTTAACTTAATCCCTTTGTGAATCTCACTATTTAGATAAGAGGGAAGTTCTACTTTTTGTTTGTCTGCCTTGGTTTTCTTTGTTGTTGTTTTGTTTTGAAGACAGAGTCTCTCTGTGTAGCCCCAGCTGGCCTAGGGCTCACTGAGATCTGCCTGTCTTAGCCTCTCTCTCCCATGTGCTAGGACTAAAGGTACAAGACACTGCACCCAGCACACTGATGATGACCTTTTTCCCACTCCTTACCAGCATGACAAAGGAATCCACGAAGCACCAAGTCATAAAACCATCTTAGCAGGCTGCTCTTTTCCTCAATGGAGGAAAGTATTTTTTCATCTGAGTCATATTTGAAAGAACCATTCGAAGGCATCCAAAATCCCTTCCCTTTGCAGCTACACCTTGTTGTGGATACTAGAGTGCACACTACAAGTGACAACTACCAAATTATGAAGCAAAAATTATACACAGTTATATCCCTGTGTCAAAACAGTAACTTATCTTTTCCCTTAGCAAATTTGCTTCACTTAAAAAAAGAAATCATTTTCTTTTTTTTGTTTTTGTTTTTTCAGAAAAAGAGGGAGGCATATGGAGGCAAGAGGATTTTGAGATTGATATAATCTCTAGTTTTCCTTTTGAGTTTAAAATCACAAACCATGCACTAGTGTGAATTCTTAGGCACAGCCTGTCATATCCATTGTGATAATTAATATAATGGCATACTGTAAATGCCACTGTTGTTAAGACTGTTATCTTGGTGGCCGCTGTTGCTTCTGACAATGCTATTAATAACATTACTATGTTGATAATGATCCTAACAAACAATGTTAAACACAAACAGCTCAAGGCACTGCCTCCTATACATACTGGAAAGGCAGCACATTCTCTGGACAGCAATGCACCGTACAGGACATGACGGACATTGGATAGGAGTGAGTGAGTCTTTGCCAAAGTCCTGGTAAAACTGTTTTTGTAGAAATTCTTTATAGAAAACACTCAAGGAAGAAGAATCTTTGTGAGATAAGACTAATGTAAGTTGAGCTAGAGAGAAGCAAAGATTTCAACTTTAGAATTCAAAATATATGTATCTAAGCAGCAATAAAGCAATAACTTGGAAAGAACTTTATTATTTCCCTAATCTTATTACAAATGTAATAAACTCAATTGTTAAAAAACAAAAACAAAAACAAAAAGCAGGACAATACAGAGTAGCACACAGAAGAAAATAAAAAGCATATATAATACCATCCATGGGTGGGTATTTTGAGTGATTTAAATTTTGAGTAATTTATTTTGTAATGGGGAAGAATCCTTATTAGAACAATTTATCTAAGTGCTTTTCAAACATCCCATCATAACCCATTAGTGGAAGGTACAATCAGTTAAGGGGTTCATGCTCAGCATCATTTCTACAAGAAATTGGAAGTTTTTACTGCATAATAGTTTTTCACGAACCTTTATTCTTATATATGTGTGTGTGTGTGTGTGTGTGTGTGTGTGTGTGTGTGTGTGTATCACATACAGGGTTATGATGTAACATGAATTTCTAAATATAAGTCATAGACAAGATACTGAAAGTAATGGCTAAAAATCTTGGTCATGGCTTTAGTTTATGTATCTGAAAAATGGGAAGACATTTGTATAACATTTTAATAACATGATATATTTCCCAATAAACTTAATCTTGGTGAGAAAAAAATCTTTAAAATGCTATTTTATTGGGTTATTGATAGAGATGTCAACTGCCTCTGCTTGGCTGCCCTCATGTGTGCTGGATGCCATTAAGCAGACAAACACATTGCTGTCAACCTTAGAGAGCTCACAAAGTAGATATTCATCAAGCAAGAGAGCAAATAATTGTAAACTCTCAGCTGTGATGAATACCATGGTGCTCACAAAGTCCAAAACAAGAATACAGTCTAACTTACCCAAAAAGAAAATTCAGGATTCAGGAGGTACCTTGACTCATGCAGCTTGGATCCAGGGACCCTGGCTAAGGGCTGTGAGGAAATGAAGAAAGGACAGACATACAGACATACATATAATGTAGCTGGGATGAGGGGGTTCTCCAACCACTACTACCTAGAACCTCAATATGTTGATTAGGTACAGCACATGGGAGGGTTTACTTTGTCTCTGTGGGTCAGCAGTCTCAGGAGGAGGAGGCTGCAGTTGCTGATCTTGTCACACACTAATCAACCATTCATAAACATTCATACGTGGACTTCTAAGGAAAGCATTGCCATCTCTCTTGAACCTGACTTTGCCAATTTGCCATGGCAAAAATGGTTCTAGAGTCCTTGACAGGCATTACACACGTCAAAATACAAATTCACTCAGGACTTCACTCACTCGGGGCTTCCTCTGCTCCCTACAAGGAAGGGTTCTTTGAAAGATAAGATTGGTATAATAAAAAGCTGAGGTTTTTAACTTTAACAGTGAAAATCTATGCAATAAGAAAAATTATCAAGTAAGGATTACATTAACAACATCTAGTCCATTAGTATTTGACAAATTTGGAGAAATTATTATCTATTGTATCTTGATTAATCCAATGTTTTATACCTAAACATTTTTTATCATAACTTGTATTATCATCCTAAAAAATATCCTTTTAGACCTCAATATGTTTTCTTAAACAAAAAAAAAAAAAAAAGAAAGAAAGATAAGATAGGTGGCATCAAAGCCTAAGAGTGCAGAAAGTGTGCAGAGAAGTTTGGGTAGTTATTCTTGGAATATGAATGGAGGAGAGTGGGATAGTCCATTTTGTACTGGTATAACAATACGCCAGACATGGGGTGATTCATAATGATGAGGAAGTTGTTTTTCAGATCTAGAGACAGGAAGCTCTAAGACAAGGCGCAAGCCCCTGACGAGGGTCTTCTGGTTGTGTGTGTGTGTGTGTGTGTGTGTGTGTGTGACAGATGGGAGATAATGCACCCCATTTATGGCAGCATTAATTCATTTGTGAATACAGAGTTCTCATGACCCAAACAGCTTGTTAGGCTACACCTCCCAGGACTGCACAGAGGGAGTTCTATTTCTGGCATATGAATTTGAGGAGTTGCATTGAGAATGAAGCAGAACATGATATGATCATTCATGAACCTTCAGTTGTTTCCTTATTATTAATAAAGGTTCCTATGGGACAAGAAGCTGAGCAGACCGTGAGGTGTTTTGCCCAACTTTCTATACAAGTGAATATGCATGCACCTAGGGTAGCAATAGCTTCATAAACCACCAATATATACCTTGTAATTATTATAGCCTATCACCCTCTCTATTTAGTGAGGAAAGTACTAAAATACTTTAAATGCATCCTATATGTACTGGCAAGCACATCTAACTGATTGGCCGCAAGTATGAATCTGAAAACCGGATTAGAGGCACATTTTCAGCTCTTGCTCTCTTTTCTCTAGAATTATTTTGCAAGTCATTAGATATTCAGCATTAGGAATCTTTAATTTAAGGAAAGTCAAGATTTCTAAAAAAGAAACACATTTAATTTAAGCAGATAGTTCTGAAAAGCTCAACCATCTTAAGTAGAAAATAACTCGAAAAGTTATAGTAAGTCTCCCGTTGTCTCACTAAGTGGACGTGTCGCCACGTGGCCTTCTAAATGTTTGTGTTTACAGACATGGATCAGCGCTGCTCTCAACTGAGCCAAAGAAGTTTCTTTCTGCGGTAGGTATCAGTTAAGGAAGAGACTCATAATGGTTCAAAGTATGGATGTAAGTTGTCGTTGGGTGCTCAGCCCCAAACAGTAAGCAGCTCCCACTTAGGGCATGACCAATGGCTAGCCACATATCACAAACAGGATCTATCACTTCCACTCTAAACCAGAATGATATTTCCTCCATTTTCAGGTCCCTACTTAGATGTTCCAACAATCCAGTAACACATACCTCCTCAGTGAGAACACCAGGGGTTGGTCCTTGCAATACTGATTACAGTTTACAACTATAAATATTTTGTATGGATCTTGTGTTTAGATTGTTTTTCTCCAGTAAACTATCACCCCCCCCAAAGTGCAAAATTAATGTCCAGTTCCTTCATAACATGTAGATCTCTGCTCTGAATGTATCTATAAAATATGTTTGCTTCAGTCATACAGTTACTGTTCACAATTTCACTTGGCACTTGCCATTTAATCTTCCTGAAAGCAATTTTAGCATCTAAAAATGGCTACAATGTTACCTTCCTTGTGCACTATATTTAGATTCTAAAATTCCCTTATATATATGGCCTGGAATAGAGTGGGGCTAATAAATGAACTCAGTTCTATCCCTACTCGTCTGTTCACCGCCTCCATGCACATCAAAATGTGTTTCAACATGGTCCAAAGTAAAGAAATGCTTTACAAATCTGGCATCCTTAGCCATGAGTTTACCTTCTCATCCTACTCCCCAATTAAGAGAAAGCTCATTTTGAGGCTTAATGGAGAGTGTCACAGGTTCATCAGAGTTCAAATCAGCAGTCTGGAGTGAATCTGTAATAATCCATGACCACAGACCAGTTTGTATTTTTCCACTAATAAAACTCAAGAATGGCTATGTTTAAATGAAATTTTGCAGGTCATTAATCCATTCTGGGGCCTGCCTCTTTGGGCTGTTTAATTGGGAAACAGTGGTGGTAGACCCAGATTAAAAATCTGGACCTTTGTAGTAGATCGGTTGGTTGGTTGTTCTCAGTTTATGGATTTATTAAAGAATTTCTAAATAGATTAATTGAAAAGCTCTAAAAGCCACTATCATCTGTCTACATCAAAAGGATTTGGATGATAAAATCTACAATGACTCCCTACAAAACATCAAATTCTTCTGAGGCAGGGATTCAACTTTACTTTAACCTGTGGAAATAACAGCTTTGGAAGCTGGGTTTCGTTGGGGAGGAAGGGGGACTTGGTGGAGGAGGTAGAGTCTGAAAGAGCCAGCTTAGGACTTTCCAACACTAACACTTCAGCGAGTCATCCCCAAACTGTGAGTCTCAGATTAGTTAAAAAGTAGCCAAACCAGCACCATGGAGCCCCAAACCAGTCTCAAAAATGAAAGGACAATGTGAGGCCAGTAAATACAATGAGCTGTGCATTCCTGGCCCAAAGCTAATGAAAGCTGAAAGGTAAATTCATGACAACAATTGTGATCAGTCTGAGTTTCGGGCCACACAACAGCTCTTAACTGAAGAGTAAGGGGATGCTGTCGGTTGTTTCTTCCCACTCGGCCCCCGGGGCCCAGGCTCGCAGCATCTGAACAGAATGTAGTTTTCCTGCTCATCTCTACAAAGACTGCAAGCAGCTGGCTTTGTTCTCTAGGTGTGTTCAGCTCCACCTTCCAAGGAGTATCTTCTGTTCTACCAAAAGCTCTCTAAGCCATCCCTTTGGTCTTTTCTTCACCCTTTGGAAAGGTGCTCTGGAGGGACATTCAGGCAGCTCTTCAGGATCTTGGCTGTCCTGCTTTGGCTGCCTCTAGTTGCTGCAAAGCACAAAATATCTGCTCTATGGTGACTGCCTGGGAATGCCAGCTAAGGGTAAGTAAAACACTACCATCCACACTGAATGTGTGACAGAAATAGAGCAAAGAAAGAATATGTAATTGCACTCATCATATCATAGATAGATTCAATTGCTCCTCACAATCCTTCTTTGTCTATTCCAACCAGCCTCCTTTTTTCTTTTCTTTTCTTCTTCTTTTTTTAAAAGACTTCCACAGTGGTGTGTACCTATAATCTCAACTACTCTGGAAACTGAAACAGGAAGATTATGAGTTAGGCCAGCCTAAGCAGTGAGGCTGTCTCAAAGTCAAATGTAAAGTACTGATAGAGGTAACTGGCCCCGGGTCCACTCTCTAGTACTATAAACAACAAGATCAAAACATGAAAGTCATAATGAGCCCCTTGAAGAAAAGATGCCCATGTATTAACAGATATATAACTAACATATTTAGTTAACATATAACATATGGTAAGTAATGTACTATAATCCCCTTTATCTGTGTCCCAGGCTTTCCATGTGCATCAGTGGATACCTGACACTGAGAATAATACCAGAACCCATACATGCTACTTTCTTATACTTCTGTGATAAAGTTTAATTTATAAATTAAGCATAAGAGATAAACCATAACTTACCATAAATCTTAGCATCATCAACATACATTTTTTTCTTTCCTTATTAAGTCCAGACCTTTCACTTTTTCCATGAAATGGAGCACTGCCCAGCTTCAGTCGGGCACATATGAATCACAGGCATCATTGTTTTTGCTCTGGGGGCCACTATTAAGTAAAACAGGAAAACAAGTCCTGCACTATCGAGACAGGAGATCTGAGAACATAGGGGAGGCTGCTAGTAACTGACTGGTGGAAGGTAGTGCATACAGCACAGACGGTGGACAAAGGAATGAGTGATGTCCCAGGTAGGATTGTGCCAGATCAAAGATGGTGTAAAACTTACCATGACATTAGTCCTGGAATCTTCCTTTAAAAGTTTTGATGACACACTTGACCACAATAACTGACATTACAGAAAATCAAACCGTGGATAAAGAGGACTGCTGTGTATTTAATGTATAGTTCGTGTGCAGATTTATATATCTAAATGGACATTTTATATACCCTTAGCACATATATACATAGAGATACTCTTAACAAATATATTTAGTGAGTGTATTTTACACACATGTGAGGGGGTGGGTGCACAGAAGGAGAGAGATACTAGTTACTAGGTCATGGAAACCCACACCAAAGCTGGAAACAATTGCCAGTCCCCGGACATTTTACATTCATTGTTTATGTGAATGACTGGTGTTCTTTTTCAAGAACACTGATGAACGAGTTCACAGAAGCAGTGTTAAATTGTCTCCATGATCTCTGCA
Source organism: Peromyscus attwateri (assembly GCA_902168425.1). Classification (NCBI taxonomy): domain Eukaryota; kingdom Metazoa; phylum Chordata; class Mammalia; order Rodentia; family Cricetidae; genus Peromyscus; species Peromyscus attwateri. Next base: position 8,265 of record CABHPP010125122.1, on the reverse strand, counting down.
GAAGTTTGAATGACTAACTGCAGTCCTGTCCCCCTCCCGAATTCATCCATCACCTTGGGATTGTACTGACTCACCATAAAGATGACGACTGAATGTCGACAGTGATTTAATATTGTCACCCCCAGTAAGGACACAACTAAAAACAGTCCATGGCCAGGATACTCAGGAAATACCAAATTTCTACAAGGAAAATGAAAGATCCCTAGGAAGAGTCATTTGGGACGTAAAGGTAACTAACCTACAGTCATATTTCTACTATCAGTCACTCCAGAACTAGACTGTCTCTATTTTTTACCATGTGTAGGAACACATTTAAACCTTAGCTTAAAAAGCCAAATGAAAAATGACATGCTTGATTTTGTTTCCCTACTTTGTTGGAAAACTTGACATCTTGACTTCCACAAAATACACTACCCCTGCCCTGTGTTTCTAGCTTTATTCTAGAGAAATAAGATGGAGCATACAAGATGCAGGATGTTCTTCTTCCTGACTGGAGCTTACAGGTCAAACTGGGTTTAAAAAGTAGAACTCTGCATGGAAGTAGGCTTGTTTGCTTTAATATGAGTGCAGGTCTTTCTCACATATTCATAAACAATATGCCTCTCCCCCAATCTCGAAGCCACTGTAAACATTAGGACATTTTACCGCTAAAAACAAACAAACAAACAAAAAGTTTTCCCCTTCATTTGCTAGAGTATCCCTTTATGACCCCCCTTCCCTTCTTCTTCACTGATCAGTGAGCCAGAGAGAAAAGCACATGTTTTGGTATCTCATAGACACTATAAAGGATATTAGTGAGATTTTAGAATATCAATATACTCAAATTTGTTTTGTTATAAAAATATCTTTTTAAAAATTCAGACTAACTGGTTTGAAGAACACATAGCCATTTCATGAATTTCAACATATTAACAGTAAAAATACATACTGTCTCTTATAGGAAAGACATTAATATATAATGCTCTGACATCTAAGATTAAAATATTGCCAAAATACATTACTAAACATATCATATCACATATATATATATGATCATATATATGTAGTAGTATGCTACTTCCAGAAAGATCTGGATTTAAAATTAGAGCTTATGAGACCCCATCTTTAGATGACATTGACAGAGGGTAGATTAGTGGATATTTCCCATAAGCAAATCAACCCATTGCATAATTGCAGCCATAGTTAATCACTGTATCAGAGTGTATCTTCGTTTGTGCAACTTATCCCATACTAAAATACCTAGAAGATAAATTTATTGAGGACTGGTTATCTGACTGTACCTAACTATTATATATAAGGTGAATTATTTTAAAATTCTGGGTCCAAAAAAGCACATGCCTTAAAAAAAAAAAAAAAAAAAAAACAGGACTTTTAAAAAATACAATTACTTGGTAGTGTTTGTTTAAGGTTTGATCCACTAAGTCTCAATCGTCCCTGTAAGCATTTATGAGGTAGTTTGTGGACATGCTGCAGTAGTATACTTGTGTGCAAAAATCAAACATAAAAACTGATCACATGCTCCCAGCTGGAGACTGTGTAGGCCTCATTCAGGAAGGCATCAGCCATTATCATTTAGCGCTCCCACAGCGGGAGGAAAAATGGTGGCACAGAGGAGAACCATCACATCAGACACACTCCAGGGTTCCCTTTCCCTGCATTGTTCCTCTCCCAAATGTAACTCTTTAAATTTTAAGTAGGAAAAGAACACACAGAATCATCACTCAGAACAACAACAACAACAAAGACAGAGAAGTGGGAATGAAGGGGGAAGGTTGAACCAAAACATAAAGGAAAACATTCCTCATTAAGTAAGTAAGTATTAGAAAGCTTGACATATACTTTAATGTCCTTGAGACCTACACACACACACAAAAGCATGCACCCCATAACTGCACACAGGCACAGACCCGGGTGCATGCACACACACACACACACACACACACACACACACACACACACACACGCACGAACACACACAGACATAGGCATGCATATGCTCACACACACACACAGGCGTGCATATGCACACACACACACACACACACACACAGGTATACATAGGCTCACACACACAAGGCAGTTAATATCTACTGTAGTTCAGATACAGCAGCTTTTTTTCTTGGAAACTGGGCTGTTTTATCATTGTTGATCACAAACAAGTTACTCCTTCGTAACTAAATGCAAATGCATGCAAGAATAGATCATTGATGAGAGTTCTGTTTATAAACCTATACTTACCAAATATAATATATATTAATGCACATTAAGATAATTGAAAGAGTTGAAGACATATGAACTGTGGCACCTCTTATTTTTCCTTTTCCAGAGAAGAAATCACCTTTAAACCCTATTATTTCATTCAATTTCCTCATAGAAAACTATAATTTAGGAATTAATTTTAACTTTCACAAATCTCAATTTTCATGTTATTTCTTAATATAATAATACTATCATTATTTTATGAAAAAAAGTTACATCTGTAGGTTTTTCTTACCAGAAAAGCAAAATCATAGGAGAGGTGCAGTTTTAGAAAGCAGGGAAGTTTCTGAAGAAACCACTGTTTGGTTCTGTCTATGGCAGTCCTCTGTGATGCCCTTAGTGACTGTATGATCAGCCATCAGCCCCTGGAGGCCTGCAGATGCACAGTGCATTTGGAGTCTTCCCCTCTGTGCATCTCTTGCACCCACTGTTCACATTGCTGCCCTTGTGGGTATCTGTTATGATACAGACGAAAGAGTATCCCCTGGGTCATGAACAATTTGCTGTTTATAGTGTTCTATTTATTGAGAGACACTCCTCAGATGCAATGGCTGAGAAAGGATGGACCACTGCTCAGTCCATCCATGCATGTGCAAACCCCCTAGGAAGAGAGGTATGTCATCCTTAACTCTAGCACTGTTCTGATATCTTACAGTAAATTTCTGATATGTTTTGTTTACGGTTTTGTCATAAGTACAGAAATTAAGCAGCAAGCATATCAATTAGTGATTGATACTAACTGTTAAACAACACTTAGAGGTCACATCTAGCTATGTAAGCATAGACCCTGGCTTCCCAAGAGCCCCCTACCCTGAGTGGTGTGAGTTGTGAATGTGTGTGTCTGTATGTATACATGCAAGCATGTGGATCTGGGTGCATATAAGGACCTACAGTTATAAATACATGGTATATTATATATACATGAATATGCGTGCATATACATATATATAAACATATGCATGTGTACACACATATATAAACAACCTTTTTAAACATTTTTACAAATTTTTAGGTAGAAAAACAGATAAATCCCTAGGCAAAAATAGGAAGGAACAAACGGAGTGTGTGCATTTCCTCTTTAAACAGGATCAGATCAGCCTAACAAGATGTTTCCCTGAAATACTGGCCTCAAATGAGTCCATTCAGCCATGGCAAGGAGAGGTTTCCAGCCAAAACATTTAATTAGTGCCCAATTAAGACAGCCAGAATGATGTGAAGTCCGGGCTCTGGCCGCGTGCTTGCCTCAGGATGGGTAAGCAGCTTAAGTGACTCTAGTCTGACTAAAAGCTGTCAACTGTCAAACTGTCAGTGGGCCATATGGGTCAGGCAGCATCTCTCTAAAGAATTCGACTTGTCCACTCATCAGAGAAAACACCTTCAACACCATCAGGTTGACAAATACCCAGCAGCGCTTCCAAGTGTAAAGGAATTGAAGTAGTGGTCCGGTTAAGGAAGAGCTCTGTGCTGGCCCTGTGCTGGAGCCCCTCAGACACGGGAAAGGCTCCTAACTCCCCTGTGGCAGAGAACAGCTGCCTGATAATCGGCCTCCTCTCACCTTGCCTTTCTCTTTGGTCCTGGAGCACTGCTGAACAGCTTGACTCTCAGTCTGTGGGCACATTGTCTTTCTGGACTGTAGACTTCGCTAACTGGGTACCTCTGCCAACAACACCAGTTTTCTTTCTCACTCTGCTCCAACCAATCATCTCTCACTCAAACCAACCTCTGATGTTAAGCTTAGCTGTGACTCTTCTCCCTCAACCTCAGACAGAGAGAGGTTAGAGTCTCCTAACCCAGGCTTCCTAAGCCCCTGGGGCCAATCTTAATGCCCATCAACTTCGTCTAAACCCGTTTCACTTCTTGGCTCAATACAACTTAATAGACTAGGTGGGGCCTCTTTGCCTTTATCAACCTAGCTAAGGACCAACAAATTAACTTGAAATAATCAAATTAAAACAGATATTTTCTCATTTTTATTTCCTCTCTTGTCTTAAAATATACCTTTGATGCAAGCAAGTATCGTCATGTAGTGGGAGAGATTTGCCTATGTGCATACCATTCATGCAGAGATGTCCCCTGTGCCTGGATCACTGGTGATACCATGCCTAGAGATGTAACAGGTCAAAGGTTCATTGACTACAGGATCAGGCCAAGAAGCATCACAGGGAGGAGTGTGCTGCCAATCAAGGGTAATGATTTTTAAAATAAGGCACTACTTGTCTTTAACTGTCAGTATAGGGTTCTCCATTTTAACCCACGTCCTACTTTGGTGGGAGACTATAATGGAGGTGGCTGTGTAAGTGTCTGTGACATCTCTTTACCTCTCAGTTTTCTAGGAATCAGGACCGTTCCTTAAAATATTGTTGTTTTTTAAATAAGAACTAGGCTTATCTCTAAAGTAAATCCCTTAACATGGAAGCAAAAATTCAACTTACTAGCTCAATCTCAAATTTACTTGTTTATATTTAACCAGTTTTAAAAACATCTGATAAGGAAATTAAAGCAATATCTAAGGAAAGACTAGACATTACCCTAAGCCCCAAATAAAGTGGAACTTAGTCATTTGACAGAAGCATCACAAGGAAAAACAAACAAACAACAAACAACTGCGACTGAAGTCACCTTGCAAATATCAACTGTTGCTCACACTCCCCAGTACTGATAAATCAGGCTGCAGAGACTACAGCAGTTAAAATCTGCATTATTATAACATTTTGGATGGAACCATTTGGAACAAATCTAGAAATATGCTTTTGTTCTGGCTAGAATGACGAAGGATACCAAAACTTCACACTGAGGTATTTTAATGGGCTTTTCTCCCAGAAGTGAGTCTGCTGTGTAACCATAGGGTGTCACATCCAACAGAGAGAAAGAGGGAAAATGGTTAGAATGTAACAAGGACCTCCTCCACACAGCATCAAATGTCTTAATCCCCAAATGTCATCTTTCCTTCATTCCCAAGCGGTCACGAAAGGGGAAGCTCCCGTTGTTTCCACTTTGACGTGTGTCAAGAGAACAATCAGTCTTCAAGGCAGGAAGGACTCTCCAGATGTCTCTAAACCTTCGAAGGGTAATCCTGCCCTGGCCACCGTGGGAACGGCTGACAAGAGCGTCCCTCTACAGTACCAGCTGAGCGCACACACTCAACTTTTTCTGCAAGGGTGGAAGGAGGCAGAGTATCAAGGTTTTCTCTGTCCCTCATCATTTGCAGAGGTTTTTCTGAGCCTTTTTAAAAAGCTACTAAGAAATTTTGTGATGAGATAAGGCTTCCTGACCCATTTCACCTGGTTCGCCCCCTCCTTGGCTTAGTTTCTTTATTGAAGGAGGGTATTTAGTAAGTCCCCAAAGAGATACATGTGTAGTTATTGTAAAATATAGGAAGTCAGATGAGATAATGAAAATTTCAGTGTGTGTGTGTGTGTGTGTGTGTGTGTGTGTGTACATGTGTGCATGTGTATATCACATGTGTTTGTGTGCATGTGTATGGTCTGTGTGTGTGTGTGTGTGTGTGTCATGTATGTGTGGCATGTGTATGTTGCATGTATGTATATGTGTCTGTGTACCTGTGTGTTCCTGTATGTGTGGTGTGAGAGAGAAACATAGGGAGGCAAACTGTGTGAGAGGACAACAGAGACAGACAGACAGACAGAAACAGAGAAAGACAAAGTTAGCTTTGTGCACAAAGTGAGCAAGAACAAGCTATTTGGAAGCTCACCTAAAAAAAAAAGTGGGTAATATGCAAGATCTAAGATCCCAAGGACCTACCACTGCTACTTAGCCATATTTAGGAGAAATTTATGTGGAATGCATTGATGACAAAAGAGAGCTCTGAAGAGAAATCTAGATGCTAAGAAGAGAGGGAGAGATGTCCTTTGATATCTCTCTGAAGTCCATGAACTGATAATTACCTTCTTGGAAAAAGGAAAGTCTGATGCAATTAACTCTGGATATGCCTATATTCTCGAATAGATAATGATGGTAAGGATTTGGAAGGTGTTGGTCATGTTGGTTTTCTTGCTAACTACAGCTCTTAGATAAGATTTATATTGTCACACATGATTCCCCTTGATCACCTTTAGAGCTTCCTCTCTCCCTTTTGGAGAGTATTCCTTCTTTATTTCAGAGTACAGACATGTATCATGAACAGGTGAAAAGCTAAAGCCATGGGTGACAATCAGACCATACTCAAAAGGGCCATCGTGTTCAGGGTCTGGGAAGAAGGAGGGAGGCACACACAGCTGAAAGGAATACTGATAGATATTACACCTAAGCAAAGATCTTTTTTAAAAGTTAGATGTGGTGGTCACACCAGATCCATGATTCTGATTCACACATCTTTGCTGGGACTCAGAAATGACACTCTAAAGTATGTAGCATTGTTCTGCAAGTTCTGGGGAACTGGAGAGGAGAAAATACACAGAAGGGCTTACTCTGGTGCTCCCTTTCCACCCAGAGGTCAGATTCACCAAAGAAACACACAGAAGTCTTCAATCTTCCTGCTGAAATTTAACTAGCCAATGAAGATTAATCTCATCACAGAGGAAGGGGGGATGTTTCTGTCCCAGGCCACCATCTGTCCTTCAAGCCCTTTCAACTCCCCTAAAGTTCATTTACTCACACACTCACACCAAAATTGCCAACAGACAAATTTCTTCTCCTCATGAAGAGGTGTTTAAGTCTGAGCCATGGCCACATCTGTCCTTCCAGTTATCAGTCACTTTATGTTAGCAGACTCCACTATTAAACATTAAGAGGGAAGTCTGAATATCTCTGTATCTTCAAGAGCTGACCTGATCACAGAATCAAGAGAATGATGATATCTACATGTGAACAAACATTAACAGCAACAGGTAAAACCAAAAAGCCAAAAAAGACATAGATATAATATTTATTTTATAATGCATTGAGATCACAGTGCAAAGAGGGTACTAAACTTCATATGAAACATAAGAATAATAAAAATTCTGTGTGTTGGTAATAATAAGAACTGATTAGCTGAGCACTAATATGTATGTATATAACTATATACATATATAGTATTATAATATATAATATATATACTAAGAAGAGGAAATTGAGCATCAAGTTTGCTATCAATGCATAACTCTTAAATTAAGGACAATATAGGATCTGAGGTGTATATCAGTTGGTTGAGTGCTTGGTTAACATGCTTGGCACCCTGAGTTCAATGCCCAACAGTTTGTAAACCTGCCATGGTAGAAAAAACCCAATGAGAGTTCCTAGGTGATAATGATTCCAAGGCCTAAGGACTGTTTTCTGATACTACCAAATAAATATTTACATAAAGAACAAAAAATATACATAACAAACATGAAAATTAAAGAGAATGAATTTCTACTTTGTGAGGTAAAATCAGGTATAACAAAGAAAAGCAACGGCACTCTTAAATCATTATATATTACAAAAAGTATATTTTTACTCCATTATATATATATATACATATATATATATATGCCTTACACATTAAGTTCAAAAAGCAAGAAAAGAATAAATATTTTAATAAGTTATCAGCCATCTAGAATAAAACATGGAAGTCTCCCTAGGATATCCATAATGTTTAGTTTCTCAAAGAGGCATGTGTAATTTGTGAAAATGCAAGGAGTTAGACACACAATATCTACATTCCTCTCAATGAATGCTTGAAAATAAAAAGTTTTATAAAGAAAAAAATGTTACTATTCATACTTAATCTTCCCAAAATTTTGTTTACCCTTTGCTAAGATATGTAAGAAAGAGGCTCAACACCAAAACCAGCAACAGCATCTTGGATTATGGAGAAAAGGATTGGAAGAACTCTTATTTTGTGAATCCATTTATTCTGTCTATTTGGTTTTGGCTTGATTAGTAATATCTGTATTCCATGAGTTGAGTATTTCCAAGTTTCTTGGTCATGCATAACTAATTTCTTTTACAACTCATATTTTCAGATGACTGTGTAATATGTTAGATATTGTTCTTCAGTGTGAGTACAATATTCCAGGTTTAGTT
>CABHPP010125120.1:0-25989 GCA_902168425.1 Peromyscus attwateri | reverse complement strand
GCCACCAACGCCCGGCTTGTCTCTGATTCTTATGCCTTCTCTTGGGCTCTGTTCCTTTAACACATCTAATTCTGATGTGTTAACTATTCTTTTAATATATCATATTAATGATATCAAGTATCATGTGATATCATATTATATTTTATTATTATCCTTTAATAATCTGTTGTCAAATAAGAGACAGGAAAAGAGTACATCTGGATGGGAGTGGAGGAAGGGAGGGACTGGGAGGAGTAGAGGGAGGGGAAACCATAATCAGGATATATTATGTGACAACAAAATTGATTTCCAATAAAAGGGAAAAAAAGAATGTAGCAATAGCAGTTTTGAAATTTTCAACGCTAAGCCAAATAGCCACTTCCATAATCCATCCTGCTCAGTGGTAAATCTTTAGACAAGGAAGAAAAAGAAAAGCATTTTAAGTTATTTACTTCTTCCAAAACTCCAGGGAAGGAAGAAAATCAGTTAATCTTTCTTTTCAGAAAACTATTTATTTCTCAGTTTGGATTTAAGTTTCTGCTTTCTGTTTAGCTCATAAATATTTTTACATTAGTTAACTGAATAGTCAATATATAACACTGTCAAAAAAGTTGCAAATGAATGTTTCTGTGATTTAGAACTTTTATCATTTGGAGAAAAGAATAAAGTTTTACCTAGCCGTTTATTTCCAACATGTAACAATTCTCTCTCTCTCCCCCCTCTCTCTATCTCTCTCTCTGTTTTTCTCTCTGATGTGTCTCTGTAGTATGTTAGAGTAAAAGACAAACAAATGTGGATAATAACAGTTACAGGAAAACACACACAAACACACACACACACACACACACACACACACACACACACACACACACACCACATTTTTCTAGTTAGGGACTCCTCAACTAATTTTAAGTGAATGTAGTTAGGACTTCTGTGGTTTTGTTATGAAAATAACCCAAAGGCTCACAAACTCTTGGCTTTGTTTCACACTATCCAGAATTTGAAGACTGACTAGTGATAGGCTTGTAGGATCTCTGACCATATCAATTGATTAGGCTATTAATGGGTTCATAATTTTATTAGATGTTGGGATGTTATGGAAATTTAGGAACAAAGATGAAGACATGTTTCTTTGCCAACATGAACTTTAAGGGTATCTCCTATTCTGGGCCCCATTCGGTCTTTCCCAACTTCTAGAAGGAATGCAACTTCTCTCCACCTATGCCCCAGGTCTTATCCTATGACTCGTTCTAAGACAGAAACCACACAGCCCAGTGATAATGGACTGAATTCTCTGAAGCTATGAACTGAACATCTTCCCTCCTTTTAAATTGTTTACTTCCAAATTTTTGACACAAGAGAAAGATAGTGAATACAGACTCTTAAATATTCTATTATCTGGAAAACATGATTCACAACATGGTTTTCTGAATAAATTATTGCATATCCTTTCAAGGTATTTTCTCCTCCTGAAGTACCTAACTTCCAATTGGCACAAGGCTTTTATTTGATTGACAAACTTGCTTTGTAGCCAAATTTTAGTGGAAACTATGAAAACTGAAAATGTTTCTTTTCAATGCTGTGACAATGTTTTCTGCTACTCAATATAATTTTTGCTTAGTTAGACATTGTAAAATATTGCTGATTTTTAATAAAACATAAAATCACTTCATTATGAAGAATTTAGCAATAAGACTATCATGCAGTTAGATTACTGTAGGCATTCACAGAAACACTTAACATGACCCTGGGTCCATAAATCTCAGTGACATTCTATAAAGTTATAAAAGTCATTCTGAAGATGTGGAGCTGCAGTTTGGATTTCACACTTTGACTATCAATTGATTTTTATGAATTTATCCACCACAGGGGAAAACAAGAAAATTCATAACAGTTAAAAGTAAAACAGACTCTGAGTGTGTTTCATAACTATATGTATAATATTAAGCACAATCACCTAGTCCCAGAAAGTATATATATATATAATGTAGGTGTGATTATAGTGTAACATGTAGAAAGGAGAACAAGAAAAGGCAACATGGTAATAAGGAAACACAGAATACAGGTAAAGGACATGTAAGTCATGTTGAAGTTTTTAAACTTTCTCTGAACCAGAACAAATTTAGTAGATATTTGGAACACAATAAGTTAAACTTCATATAATATATAACAGGAATAGGATTAACACTAAAATATTCCAAAATACTGTTTTTGTGCTAACTCATTTGTGATGGCATTGTTCTAGCAATCCATTGTACTTCAGTAAATAGTGGTTGAACACAATAAATGGTCTAGACATGGAGTATTAAATCCAAAGTATTTTCATGATTCTTACGTGTGTTTGTTTGTAATTTTATGTGTGTGTATGTACATTTTGGTATTGTGCATTTATGAGTGAATATTTGTGTGGATGTATGCTATATGTGAGTATAGTATATATAATATATATATATGTGTGTGTGCATATAATATATATATATATATATATATATATATATAATAAATATATGAGGTTGTACATGGCTGTTCACTCACACAAGGCCAGAGAAGTACTGCTGCATTTCTTGCTCTGCCATTTGCTGCTTTCTTTCTATCAGGCAGAGGATCTCACTGAACCTCAAGTTAGGTTTGTTATCCTCACGCTTGCAGAGGTTTTTGTGGGTGCTGGTTTCCAAAGTCAGGTCCAATTGCTCATGAAGCAAGTACTCTTATCCACTGAGACATCTATCCAACTCTGAATGGTTTATTAATTTTATGGGAAAGAGGAACTTTCTGTTCAATATTTTCTTTTAACCTAAGATTCTTTTTTTTTTTCAATTTGTTTATTTATTATGTATACACTGCACTGCCTGCATGTATGCCTACATGCCAGGAGAGGACACCAGATCTCATTATAGGTGGTTGTGAGCCACCATGTGGTTGTTTGGAATTGAACTCAGGACCTCTGGAAGAGCAGCCTGTGCTCTTTAACTCTGAGCTATCTCTCCAGCCCCTGTTTAATATTTTCTAATATGACTGAAATTGTGTGTGGATAAAGAAATACAATCTAAATATAAACATATTATAATACTGGTAGGACATTTTAAAGCAACCAACTTAGTAATAATTACAGTTCAAATTAGAACTTATATCTATGATGCTCACAAACCGAGACAAATTTTAACCAAAAGCATGATATACAACAATATAATTTGATGATACAAACACAAGGGAAACATAAACAGAAAACTGTTCTAAAGAAAACTCTTACTGGGGCTAGGAGATGTCTCAAAGAATAAAAGTAATCCTGCATAAGCCTCTAACTTGAGGGTGGATATAGCTGGGGAATTTCTCTCCAGCTCCCGCCAAGTCCCGCCAGTCCCGGAGCCCACCTATAAACTAAACACACAGACTCTTACATTATTTAAACTGCTTGGCCATTAGCTCAGGCCTATCATTGTCTAGCTCTTTCTCTTATATTTATCCCATTTCTATTAACCTATACTTTGCTACGTGGCTCGTGGCTTATTGGTACCTTAAGTCTTCCTTGTCCTGGCGGTGGCTCCAGGCAGTCTCCCTATTCTTCCTATTTCCTCAATTCTCCTCTCTGTTAGTCCCCCCTATACTTCCTGTCTGGCTATTGGCCAATCAGTGTTTTATTTATATAGAGGGATATCCACAGCAGGTGGATTTCCCAGAACCGATATGGGAGCAGAACACAGAGTGCAAGATTCTATAATCCCAGTGTGCCTGTGGGGAGATGGGAAGTGATGACAGTAACATCTCCAGAAACTTGCAGGCCAACTAGCCCGGGTTCAGCATTGCTGAAATGACTATGTATCAAAGTGGAGATTCAAGGACAACACACAAAGGATATCCTCTGCCTTTCACCTGCAGGCCATATCATCTTTATACCCACAAAACATAATCACAAGCACACACACACACACACACACACACACACACACATCACACATCACACATCACACATCACATACACATAAAGTAATACACAAAAAGGTAAATGAAAAAAATCTTTTAGTTTGAGATTTTTCCTTTCACCTACTAGTAGATAATCATTTGAAAATGGTGGAAATAAATGAGTGACACGTAGGTACAAATAATTCTAAGTTAATATCAATCTATATTAATTAATAGATGTCATATCTGTTTACATGTAATGGTTCCAATGGAATATTTGTTATTAAATATACCTATTCTTAAAATATATTAGGAGATATATTGATAAAGGAGAATGCAAGTTTATAGCTTCTTACATCCAAGTAGAGAAGGACATTTTCTCTTCTAACTTTTATGTAGCAGTCCTCAAGTTTTATTGAAAAAGAAAAGAAAAAAAAAGAAAAAAAATATATTAATACATGTATTAATACACAGAATTGGCCGGGTGGTGGTGGCACACGCCTTTAATCCCAGCACTCGGGAGGCAGAGGCAGGTGGATCTCTGTGAGTTCGAGGCCAGTCTGGTCTCCAAAGTGAGTTCCAGGAAAGGCACAAAGCTACACAGAGAAACTCTGTCTCGAAAAACAAACAAAAAAAAAATAAAAAATAAAAAAATACACAGAATTGCCTGAAATTTCTTCCTGGGAAATTTGCTCCTCCTTTGATTGGCACTCGGGCTTCAGCCTTCCCTCAGGATAGCATTCCTGGAAGACTTGTTAACAAATTTAATGTCTATTGTTTCAACAGTCTGATACCAAATGAAGTGAAACAGTCTCTCAGGAATACTGTATGTGCAGGTCACATGTGTGATGTCATTCATATCCACTAGAATTAAACTTCCCTGTGTTAAAGCTTCTGATTCCTGCTTTGATATAATTACCTTTAAAAGAACTGAACCATTTATGAACTGGTTACTTAGACTAAAAAACTTATGGACTGCCATCTAGGAGTAGGCACTGTTATATGAAACACCTTAGATTCGCATGGGCCAAAGTAAGGAGCCCATCATGTACCCAACACAAGGAATGAATTTATGTAAATACTTTAAATCAGAAACTATAGAGATATTCATTTCTTCACCCACTTGAGAGTTTTTCCAGAACCAGGATTCTGCATTAAAATCACCGCATAAGAACATAAAAGAAAAAGGAGGGAAGGGCAAAGAAAGAAAAGAATGAAGAATGAAGAATGGAAGGAAGGAAGAAAGGAAGGGAGGGAGGGAGGGAGGAAGGAAGGAAGGAAGGAAAGAGAGAAAGAGAAAGCAGGCAAATGACCCAGCATTAGAGCACTTGAGTAAATTTACTATTTCACAGCTGCTTCCAAGAACTACACTCAGAGAGTTTGTATATAAAAGCCCGAGCAAATGAAGCTGTTAAGAATTTACCGGGGTGTGCACCTCAGTACCCATGCGATCAATATAGTCTGTACCTGATCCTGCATGTTCCCATTCTCATTCCTGGTTGGAATGTCAACTGCTTAGTTATTGACCTTGATACGATGTGTTTGGGCATTCAGGTGGAATTTTTCTAAGCCACAGTTAAAAATGATGAATAGAAGAAGTAAACCTGAAGCCAACGGGCATTTCATGCCTTAAGAGCAGGCAGACTTGGATACACATCCTTGACTTATGCAAATAGAATCATTTCAGTTCCCCTTACACTAAATATTTCTTATCCATCAATTCAAAACTTAATTATCTTCAAAGGGATAGCTCTTATATTAAGAAATGATAAACCTATCTACAGGTTTGATCCAGAAATTGGAGCAAAGATCTATTTTCCTACCTCTGATGTTTTATTTGTCATTTGCTAACAATATTATTGAAAATGAAAAAGAATAACTCCTCTGAGAATTAGAGGTAAACAATGCTCCAAATCACAGGATCCTAGAAATAGAGAATATTATACCCTAAAATGAAACATGTTTTATTTTTATTTGTGTGTATGGGTGTGAGCAGTTGGGGTATATGCATGTGAGTGGCAGTGCCCTTTGAAGTCCAGGACATCAGATCTCCCTGGAGCTGGACTTCCAATTAATTGTGAACAGCTAGATGTGGGTGTGGGAACTGAACTCCGGTCCTTAGCAATAATAGTGAGCTTTCTTACTGTAGAACCATCTCTTCAGCATCTGGACCACATTTTTGTATTAATATCAAAGCTAGAGTAAAGGTGTAGGTTCCTTGTGTTTTGGGAAGTAAAGCATTCCCTCTCCTTTGTGTCATGATTTTATCTATTCTACTATTTTAAATCCTTTTAATGTCCCCCAGTTCCAATACCAGTCTCTGGGTTTATGAATTCTTGCCTGTTATCATTTAGTTAATGGCAAATAACTACATATAAGTGAATGCATACCATATTTGTCTTTCTTGTTATGGGTTATTATTACTCAGGATGATTTTTTTTCTAGTTTCATTTATTTGCCTGAAAATTTTATTATGCCATTTTTAACAGCTGATTAATACTCCATTGTATAAATGTACCACATTTACTTTATCCATTCTTCCGTTGAGGAACATCTAGATTGTTTCCAGCTTCTAGGTATTATGAATAGAGCTGCAATGAAATATTTGAACAAGTGTACTTGGGTAGGATGAAGTACCCTTTGGATGTGTCCAAGAGTGGTAAAGCTGGATCTTGAAGTAGCTTAATTCCCAACTTTCTGAGGACCTTCTACATTGATTTCAGTAGTGGCTGTACAACTTTGCACTCCTTCCAGCAATGGAGAAGTGGTCCTCTTGCTCCACATCCTCCCCATCCTGAGCTATCACTTGTGTTTTTAATCTTAGCAATTCTGACAGGTGTAAGATGGAATCTCGGGGTCATTTTGATTTGCATTTCCCTAAGGGCTAAGAATGTTGAACACTCTTTTTGTTTGTTTGTTTGTCCGTTTTTTGCTACATTTTTATGTTTATTATATGAGCTTTAAAGTTTCATGTCTTTTAAATATTAAATGCACTTTAAATGTATTCATATATATGGCATGAAATGCAGTTCTATTTCATTCTTCTTCATGTGGGCATGAAAGTTGCCCAAGAATATGTATTAAAGCTTTTCTGCTCAGTGTACACTGTTGGCATCTTTGATGAAGATCAATTCTCTATACATGTGTGGATTTAATTTTGGCATATGTATTTTCTTTCATTGGTCTTCTTTCTTTTGTCAATGTCAGTAACATGTTAAACATGTTTGACATGATCTTGTTTTATGTGTGTGTGTGTGTGTGTGTGTGTGTGTGTGTGTGTGAGTATGAGTGTGTTTGTGTATGTGTGTGTGTGAATATTTCTGTGTGGAAGTATAGGCACATAAGTGCAGTAGCCCATAGAGACCAGAAGACAGCAGAAAATTTCCTGAAACTGGAGTTTCAATGATTCTGAACTTACTCACATAGGAGATATACCCTGAACTCAAGTCCTCGGAAAGATCATCACATGCTGTTAGTACTGAGCCATCTCTTTAGCATTTCTGCTATGTATTTGGTCATCATGAACCCAGGGCATTATAGCCATATGGTCTATCATTTTGACTATCTTATATTTCTTTTCCATCTGTTGTCTTTCTCCACCAGACTATGAACTTCACTAGGACAAAGCTTGGATTTATTGATGATTATATATTTTCAATTAGGAAAATGTAGTAGAGAAACTGCACTAAGATCAACACTCAATAAATGGGATCACATGAAACTGAAAATCTTCCATAAGGCAAAGAATTCCATCATTCAAACTAAGCAGCAAACAGAATGGAAAAAGATTTTTATCAACTTCATATCTGATAGAGGACTAATAACCATTATCTTAATTATATAGAGAACTCAAGAAACTAGATATTTAAAAAAGAAATTAAAAATGGAGTAGAGATCTAACAAAATTCTCAAAAGAGGAAATTTGTTTATTTGTTTATTTATTTGTTTGTTTATTTATTTATTTTGCTATGTGTTTGGTATTTATGTGTGTGTGTATGCTCACATTAAAAAATAAAATAAATAATATACATCAGAAGATTATAAATACAATTCTTTTGAAAAAGCTAGCTGGAAACTTTTTTTTTAGATGATTCATAAATGAGCAGATGAGGGAAGAAAGAGAAGAATCAATTCAATCATTTTCAACTAATGGGCAGAAGAGAATAAGACAATAAATTGAAAGAATGTTTGCTTGAATGGGTCATAGTGCAAAGTCAATAGTGAAATGAAAAGTCGGAGGATAGATTACTTTCTTATGCATGTAGAGTTGGTATTATTTGTTAACAATCTGGTTATAGAACTTGAAAGGTGTCTAAGGTAACTGCCACTTGTTGCAATGTGTGATTAGAAACCTGGACTAATCAGAGAAGGCTATGCCTGAGTTTTTATATGAATGATGAAGGACAGAAGAAGAGAATGGGAGGAGACTTTGCCTTGTCATTATTATCCTGAGACCATAATTAGTATTCAACTGGAAACATCAAGGAAACAAGTAACTGTAATTAAAGTCAGAAACAAGATATTTAGAAAAATAATTTGGCATCTATATAAATAAATAAAACACAATATGTAAAATTATATAAGTGATGAATATAGCTAGAGAATATAAGTCATACAGCTCACCTGAAGGCCACTAAGTTGCTGACAAGACATCATGTAAAAACTGATACCTCTGAAATTGACAATCAAGCAGAGGAAAATGTAAGATATTGTGATCTTGGTAACATGTTAGAGTTTTATTTAGTTTTCCATAGCTTTTAGAAAAATAAATTCTGAACATGAACATCAACAAATACATTTATTACAGATAGTCCATCAGATCATGAATCTAGTTATATGTTATTTGGATCAAATCAAGACATTAGAAGGATTTAATTGGTTCTGAATGTTCTATGGGTTTCTCTGTTTCCTTCTTTTTCTTGATTTGGAGTTCATTGACTTTTCCTTTCTCATGGGTCATTTTCACCTTTAGTTCAGTTTTAGTCAGTGAGTTCTTTCTTACACTGCATCACAATAGCTTCTACATCCTTTTTTCCATTATTACAATCTCTTTTGGTGCCCCTGGACTAAACTCTTCAGTCCACTACAATGACCTTAGTTTAGAGTTATCTAATTGTTGATGTTAATTCATTTTTCCATGGAGTACAGAATCTTCACACAGTTAAGAGGCTAGCATATGGAAAAATTTCCACATGGCATCTTTTTCTTTTTCTCACAGAATACAATAATTTTCTAGCTAAATGCTGATGATGGGCAACATGGGTGTCACTGGTGATTTTATATAGGAGCTTTTATAAAATGGTTTCAGGAAATTCTGAACAATTTTTTTTTTTTTAGAAAAAGAGAACAAAGACTAGTGTTATAGAAAAAAGTCATAGGTGATTCACTAAAAATATCTGAAATGGTAACATAATGCAAGTGAGTTGAATGTGAGATGTTCTTAAAAAAAGAAGTTAAAATAATTGGAAATAAACTAAAAGACCAGAGTAAAATTAACGATGATAGAAGGAAAATGTAAAAATCCAGGGCTTATGTCTTTGAGTAGGGAAACGTCAACTCCAGTAAAAAAAAAAAAAAATGAGGCTTTTGGGTTGAAAATTGTTATAATCCATAGAAAAGGAAGAAAGGTAGGTTGTAAATGCTGTATTTTAGGTAACAAAGGATAATAATGGGTATGTTCTGCTGTCATGTTTTTGTTTTTTCTCGTGACATGAACAGAAAGTACTCCATATAAAATAATGGTATAAGAAAGGCTATTATCATCTTTCCATGAAATATCCATTCCAGATATTATGTCCTGATATTTTAATACAATAGTACATATAGAAAACAATATTCACGTAGAACACTGGCAAGAACTTTCAGAGCTCAAGGCTCTGAATTACTGGCAGTAATTCTAGAAGTTACTCCAGGCACTATCTAGCTTTTCTATGGTTAGTAAAGCCCATATCTCATATTACATATTTATAAGCAATCTGTCCTATATTGGTGCATTGCAGCCAGTGGATCAGGAATTCTGCTGTGCTAAAATGAGAAAACAAATGCATTAAAAACGTATCAGCATTCCCGAGTATCTTCCTTTAATTTAGCTCTTCATGGATGGGAAAGTGTTGAATATTCAGTTGCTTACTAACCTAATGAAATACATGGAATAGAGTCAATCAGAAGCTATTTCTACAAGAAGAAAGTAAGGATCCATAATCAGAATTGAGGAGGGAGGAGTTTGAGGAAGAGAGGGTAAGGCCTCCCATGGGGAGTCAACAAAGTCTGGTATATCAAGTTGAAGCAGGACCAAGCCCCTCTCCCCTGTATCGAGGTTAAGCAAATGTGGTGATACTTTATTTGTATTCTAACAAATAAAGCTTGCCTAGGGATCAGAGGAAAAAGCCAGCCACTATATTAAACAGAGAGGTTAGGCAGTGGTAGCACATGCCTTTAATCCTAATACTGGGAGGCAGAGATTTATCTGGATCTCTGTGAGTTCAAGGCCACACTGGGAATAGTGTCAGATGTGGTGCACTAGCCTTTAATCCCAGCGCTAGTTAACCATAGAGGTCTGGAGGTCTGTACAGACAGACAAGAAGTGATAGAGCCGGGCAGAAAAAGGAAATGATGTAGCTGTGCGGAGAGAAGAAGTAAGATGGCAGTGCCCCAAAAGGTATATAGATGTGAGTATATAGGAAGTAGCTTTCTTGGGCTGAGGAAATTTAGCAGTAAGAACTTGTGGCTAGATTGTTTTATTCCTCTCATCTTTCAGCTTTTACCCCAATATCTGGCTCCAGGTTTTGTATTAATAAGACCATTTAGCAATTTATGTTACTGGGAATGGGTTCCAAAAAGACAGTTGATGCACTAGGGATAAATCCTGGTCCCACTGCCAGGGGCCCCACAAACTGCCCAAGCCACACAACTGTCATCTGGAATACCCTGTCCCTATGCAGAGTCAAGGTGATCATGCTGCTGGGCAGCTTGTTGGGGGACTAAGTCCATGCAAGCTCCAGGTTGTTGCATACCACTGGGTAAACTCCCTGCTCCTCTGTCAACCCCAGCCTTCTCTCACATCTGACACAGATACCATGTCTCCAGTGTGGCATGTACCACTCTGCTCCTCCATCCCTCCCACGTCGACATCACACATTTGTTGTAGTGGCATTGGAAGCTGCACTGTGTAACAGACTTTCCTCTTTTGTCCAAATAGCTTAACATGTAAATGTTCATTTCAATATTTCCTTGGTCTGCTTTAAGGCCTCTGGCTTCTGCTACAGATATCCTGATGTTGGCCAGAGTCATGGAGATCCTGTGACTGTGATTCACAAGACCAGCCCCTTTATGTGCTCTAGCAGCTCATAGATGGGTTAGATGTTGGGGTGGGCCAACTCAAAGCCCTGGTTGAGGGCCTGGGTGGTAGCTGAGTTGGTAAGCCCAGCCTTCCACCAGGCTCTCACACCACTGCAGCTGCTGCCATACTGTGGTCAGCAAGGGCATGGCCAGCTCTCCTACCTTGATTAATTTCTTTATTGTTTCCTTTCTCATTTTATCTTATTACACTGAATTATTTTACTACTTTGAGCTATGTTTTATTATTGTATGTATGCATGACTTACATACTAGGAAGTGGAAAGACTTTAGGTTTACTTTTGATGCATTAAAATGTACATGTACACTTAAAAATGTCCAATAACAATAGGAGAGAAATGTGAAAGATATTTGTAAAGCAAAGACAATGGGACTATTTGCATGCTATAAGAGTCTAGGTACATTATCCAAATAAGAGAATATTTTATGACACTTTTTCTAATGAATTACATTTTCTTTCCAAAAGTTAAATTAACCATATCAATATAATCACAGAATTAAGAATACCATTTAGTTGTAACATTCAGAATAATACAAAAACACATCTAAGTTCAATTAGGCTACCTAGAAATGCTGAATATGGAAATGGGTCTTTTCATTAAATTATTTTTTCAGAAAAGTTGGATAAATGGTTTATGATTTTATTCTACATAACTGATTGTGCTCTGGATATACAATGGACATTGTATAGTCCATCATACAGACTCCCTCAGCAGACTGTTTTCTTGCACAGTTCACATTTACATGGGTACTCTATTTTTCTAAGTCATATACTGATATATCAACCTTACTTTGTATCAGTGTGTATGTGTGTGTGTGTGTGTGTGTGTGTGTGTGTGTGTGTGATGTCCACAAATGTTCATGCTGTGTTTGTGTGTGCAGGTGCATACACGTGTGTGTGGGGACCAGAGATCAACTGTAGATTGTAGCATGAATCTTAACAGGTCTTTTTAATAAAAACAAATCTGAGCTGGGTATTGGGATGAATGCTGGAAGATCAGAGAGACCGAACTAGCCACAGCTACCTCACCTTTCCAATTCCTCAGCTGATCCTGTTTCTTCAGACTGGAAGCCTGTGTGTCCTCATCCGAATGGATCTCAGCTGAACTGCCGCTAAAAAGCCTTAAAGCTTAACCAGGCCAAAAGCTTCTAGTTTCTGGTTTTCATGCCTTATATACCTTTCTGCTTTCTGCCATCACTTTCTGAGATTAAAGGCTCACTTCCTGGGATTAAAGGTGTGAGTCACCATGTCTGGCTGTTTCCAGTGTGGCTTTAAACTCACAGAGATCCAGATGGATCTCTGCCTCCCAAGTGACAGGATTAAATGTGTGTGTGCTATCATTTTCTGGCCTCTGTATCTAGTGGCTGTTCTGTTCTGTGACCCCAGAAAAGTATATTAGGGTGCACAATATTTTGGGAAACACAATATCACCACAGTAGATGTTATTCCTCATTCACTGTCACCTTGATTTTGAGACAATACACTTCTTCAATGAGGCTGCCTGGCAAGTGGGTCCCAGCAAACCAACTGTTAATTCTTTCCCAGTGCTGGTGTGCATTGAGCTGAACAATTTTTAAATATTGTTCTGTGAATTAAACTCAGGTCCTCATAGACAGTCAAGTTCTTCACTCACTAAGTCACACCCCAGTCCCTGATCTCATTTTCAGCATTTTCTATCATTTTTGCCCGTGTTAAACTTTATTTATTGAATAGAAATCAGGAGCCCACCCAGTACATACTTTGTAAATGAAGTTAATCTCAATATATTGCCTTTGTACAAATGTTTAACAAGTTATTTAGCAAGTTCCTCTTAAAAGGAATTTGGAGCTCTTTTCCTGTGTTATGTCAAGATTGATGGGTCAGATTTTAGATGTTGCACTTACACATTATCTTTTCTTGTTTTCCCTATTAAAGTTCTTGCATATAATTTTTCTTCCTCTATAAGTATTAATTTGTTGTTTTATGCAATTCTCAAAATATCTGTGAAGTAGATGTGAAGTTCGTTGTAATAATTAAATGTCATTGCTCTCTTAATTCCAGACTGCTTCCATTTCTCATTCTTGAGCTTCTAGGTTTCCTTCCTTTTCTGCATGAGACTTGGTTCCATCTTTTATTGTCCATACAACACTTTCTTCCATCACTGAGCTTCATATTATTTGAAGGTTGCTTTCCACAATTTTTTGTTGTTTTATTGAATAATTGTTTCATTTAAGAAGATTTTTGAGTAAGTGGTATATTATAGCATAAATCTGCTTTTAAAGCAAAAGTTTCACCCAAGAAGAGTAGCACAATTTTGTTTTCCATGTATGGGAGAGAGTCTTCAGTGATGCCCTTTGGGTGTTTATCTGACTCACTATTCCACTCATTAAAGGAAGCCCCAAGTCCTCAATTATTGTACATCTTATGGCAAAAAGGGAAATATACTACTTTACAAGTTGACTTAGCTGCTTCCAAACTGGTAAATTGAATTATTTCTCTTGAAATTTAGGCAAGCAAGTGTCTGCAAAGATATTTTCATTTAGTCACAACATTTAATTAAACACTAATTGACTTTTATTCCCCACCTATAAGGATGGATGACCTCATATGGATCATCTCAGGTTACTTGGTTCCATCCTGCAGTCTGACACCAGGTGTATGAACTACAGTAAGTTGCCTCTGCCCTTCCGATGTAGGGTTCTCCACTGAAGGATATTAAAGACATAACACCAAAAAGAAAGGACTAAATCCCTTTCAACAGGAACTTTCTAAATACTTGGTGCATTATTTTTCATTACAGGAAGGTGAAGTGTGCCCTCCACAGATCATTACCCCTTAATATTGTTTCTTTCCCCCTGGCTCCCAGCATCATCAAAAATCTTTACATATTCATATATACCAATGATTAGCTTGCATGAGAGCTTTTTTAATACAGTGTCATTCCACTATCATTGGCAAGAGAGAAATTTCAAAAATCCTGAGTATTCTTGGTACCAGGCTGAAAGAATGCCCACCTATCTCTCTCTCTCTTCCTTCTTTACTAGCCCCTCTCTGTATGTTAGAACAATGCATTCAAAGTTTAGCATGTGGCACCTTCTAAAATGTCCATAGAGTATTTCAAAAACTAACCAAAGAATAAGAAGAGGGTTTTAAACGAAATACGCTGTCAGAACAGTGAGGACTTCCTGAGGTTTTCAAATTCTTTTTACAGAAAATAATTTCCAAAGAGATACCTTCTCCACAAACAGCTTCTACAGGACCAGATTTCTGTCTGGACCATGATGGATATTGCTAGGACAGGCTACAGTATCTTATGTTCAGAGTGTAGTGTCCCAACCTTAATAACCATTTTATCTAGTTCTTTTCTCTCAAAACTGAGAGTGGCTGTAGAGTTCTTTCATATACTCTGAGCTTTATTTACTACTGAGTTATTTGTCTTGAGTCAAAACCTCGGAAAAATACTAGGATATCTGTGAAGAACTACCATCATTTCATAATGTCATATACTCAGGTATATGATTGAATCGATTTTTCTGGACTCAGGTAGGACCACACATGTTATTTTGGTTACTACTGTGTGACTACATATGGAGTGATACAATTCTGGAATAAATCTAGCCATTAGTAGTGGAAAACCCACAAGGCTTTATATTCTTCTCCATGATCGGTGGCTTTGTCTATGACAGTGTTTTTACCCTCTGGTCTACGGCTACGCAATAATAATAGACTTAATAGACTTGCAAATCTGCAATAGGCATGGAAGATAAATTTTTCTGTTTTTCTTGGATATTTGAGACAATGGACTTGTACTTCCCTGAAACAAGTTTATCTTGTCCCACCTGATACAATCTGGATTTTTTCTTTTCATTTGCACCAATCTTGGCAAGCTATATTAAGACTGTCAAGACATCAGACTTCCACTTGACTTCTTATCTGACAGCATCATTTCCATGTAGCGTGTTTTATTTAACCTTTTCAGCATCTTAAAACAATCTCTTTATTTTGGACGTAAACTTTGATTTTCTTTTCAAGATTCATATCAGCTAAATTGTCTTCAGGCTGTCATAGTCACTTGTAATCTTATTTCTCCAGGCCACTGAAGAAGTCTGTATTATTTTTCTAAGCAATATAAAATTTATTCCCCAACTTGTTGAAAGGTGCACAGACTTTGATGTGCACCTAAAATGATTTTTCCACAAGCTATGTTTATGAAGCACTTTTTTTTTTTTTTTTTTTGGTTTTTCGAGACAGGGTTTCTCTGTGTAGCTTTGCGCCTTTCCTGGAGCTCACTTGGTAGCCCAGGCTGGCCTTGAACTCACAGAGATCCGCCTGGCTCTGCCTCCCGAGTGCTGGGATTAAAGGCGTGCGCCACCAACGCCCGGCACTGAAGCACTTTTTAATGTTTGTGACCAATGGGATTTTGAAGCGTTTCCAAAATTCTTTAACTTTGGCTTTCACCAATTTCACTTTGGTTTACATGGCATTGTTAGATGATATTTCAAATCAATCCTGTCAAGCAAATAGCAATGTATCATATCTAATGGTCAATGGTTTTGCGATGGTATTCCTGATATTAAGATGAAATGTGGTCAAATTAAAGATTCTGTGACCTTTGATTAAAGTCCTGCTAATCCAATAATTGTAATAATTTTGTAATTCATAAACTTAGGGATGTAGATACAACCTGAATCATTCTTAGTTGAAAATAAAACATAAGCTATTTTTAGAGGCTGATTGGTATTAGAATATGAAGTAACCAACAGGACTGACAGGTATACATTAAATTGTGTGCCTATGGGTGAGTTCAGCAGAAGTATCTGTGAGATAACCCACCATACCCAGTCTCTCCTCATTACCCTTTGTATTTCAAGGAATTATTTCTGTTAGAGAAAGTCTCACTCTATCCCTGGCTGACCTGGAACTTCCTATTAGAGCAGGCTGACCTCAAACTCTCAGAGATCCTCCTGCCTTTGCCTCTCAAGTTCTGAGTTTAAAGGTCTGTGTCACCAAGCTCCCAGGCTATTCAAAGTTCCAAATTATATTAAATAGAGCATGCAGTCATCACACAAAAAAGGAGTGTGTTTCGGGGAGAGTGTGAGTGTGTGTTGTTAAGAGTGAGTTTGTTCTTATATACTATTAAGGTATGATGATATAAGGAATATAAGCAGGATTATGAGAAATATTAGGCAGGATTATGGAAAGCCTCATAGTACTATGAAAATTCATCTGATAATCTCATCAAGCAGGGGAAAGATGATTATTCTTTGTACCTATAGATCTAGAATTCAAAGCCATAAAATTAAAATAAATTTGTGACTTATTTTCTTCCAAGTTATAGAAAAAGTGGCTTTATGGTATCTCAGAACATGCCAAAAGAGTCTACCTGTCCCCCTCTTCAAATGGGTCAGTTACTTTGGGCTTAAAAGTTCCATGTCAATAATTTCTTGAACTTCCTATTCTTCAATTTGGGAATTATTTTATTCATTTTGAAACCATAAAACCGATGGCCATCCTTCTGAAGTTACTCAATAAAACAAATGGTTATAGTACACACACACACACACACACACACACACACACACACACACACACACTTCTTTGTGAGTTTGAGGCCAGCTTGGTCTACAGCGTGAGATCCAGGAAAGGTGCAAAGCTACACAGAGAAACCCTGTCTCAAAAAAACAAAACAAAACAAAACAAAACAAAACAAAACAAATTCAGCTGAAAGAAGTGTTTTAATTCATATTTTATACAAGCAACAGTAACAACAAAAACATCAACAAAAGCCAAAGTGAATGTACTTCTATATTTCTGTTGACTTCCTTAGGGTTTCTATTGTTGTGATGAAACATCATGATGAAGGCAACTTAGGGAAGAAGGGGTTTATTTCAGCTGAGACTCCCAGGTAACAGTTCATCACTAAGGGAAGTCAAGGCAGGAGATAAAATGGGGCACAAATCTGGAGGCAGGAACTGGAGCAGTGGCCATGGAAGGGTGCTGCTTAATGGCTTGCTCCCCGTGACTTTCTCAGCCTGTTTTCTTATAGAACACAAGACCACCAGCTCAGTAATGCCACCACCCACATTGGGCTGTGCCCTTCCAATCAGTTGTTAATAAAGAAAATGCCCTACAAGCTTGCATACAGACCGTTCTTATGGAGGCACTTCCTTATTTGGGGTTCCCTCCTCTCAGATGGCTGAAACCTGTGTCAAGCTAACATAAAACTATTGAGCACAGCTGTCATAACACAAAGTATTACATAATAATCACAAACTCTGCTGAAAGTTTCTTCTTCACCTTCTTATTAAAAACATTTTTAATTTTTTTTTCATTTTGTATGTCCTTATGTTCTTGTGTGAGGGTTTGTGAAAGTGAGTACAGACTCCCTTGGGCTTCAGAAGAGCGTGTAGAATCAATCTCCTGCAGCTGGAGTCACAGATAATTGGCCGCTGTATGACATGTGTGCTTGAAATTGGACTCAGGTCCTCTGCAAGAGCAGTTAGTGCTCCTGAGTATTGTGGTGCCTTTCTATACACTGATTATTTGTTAAAACAAACAAGCAAACAAACACACATACACACAGACTGTGTCTAATGCATGTGGCTTCTAAGAGCTTTGTATGATATTCACAATTACAATGTCCAATCAGGGAGAGAAGCTCTGCCTCACTAAAAATTTTTCTCATGACAACACCCCAGTTTTTTCTAATGTTTTGTGAGTTTCCAAGGCCAAAGACAATTTTTAATTGATTACCTTTTCCCTCCCATACCTAGAAGCAGATGCACCAGCAACATTGCCAGGTTAAAATCAGTAAAACACTGCAAATATGTTAAAAATAGTTGTGGTTAGTTCTTTGGCTATGTTTATTAGTCTCGTTTTACAAATTCATACATTTATTAACTACTCCCTAAAGATTTTGAAATTAATTACTCCCTATGTTAAAGATTAAGATACAAATGACAATTTTATATCTGCACTGTGTTTGATACACAGCAATTAAAGATTATTTGGTCTAATGAATTGAGTGTAGATCTCTCTGCCTCATTTTACTTGGTCCTCAGTCTTTTTTCAAGCATGTCACAGTAGGTGTGTGTGTGTGTGTGTGTGTGTGTGTGTGTGTGTGTGTGTGTAGATGTATGTGTGCTTCTTTGTGCTGTGTGTGTTCTCATCTGTGTGCCTCTGCTTGGATTGTCTTCATCTGCTGGGTGCTGCTATCTGGCGTTGGAGAATACCGGAAAGGAATTTATGCACCAGCACAGACTTCACAGCTGAAACTCTCTCTTGTTTTTCTTTACACTTTATGTGGGGAGTTAATTTATTGACAAGAGGAATCTTAGCAAGTTTTTTCATAGCATCTCCTTGGCAGCTTACCAGTGATGAATGCCAGTATGGTGAGCCTCTGACAGTATCTTCAGTTTTCCTTTTTACCTTTCTTTCTCTACATTTTCTCCCTTCACAAAATTGATACTGACTAAACAAAATAAAATAAAAAGCATGTTGATGAATCAAAAGTGGGTTTAGCTTTAATAATTTACCATGTAATTTCGTGGCAAGCCTTTTAATGATGCTTAATTTTCCTAATGCTTTTAATCTTCTGTAAGAAAAATGTTGATAATGCTACACATTATTGTATTTGAGGGAGGGATATGCTCCTGCAAGTAATTGCTTAATTACTTTAGTGGATTGTGTGCTGCTGGCTTGATGTGCTGCTCCATCTGTTTCCTTTAATTTATTGAATTGATGCCATTTGACAAAAGAGCAAATGGAAATCACAGGAGAGGGAGAAAATGATAGGTCACAGGCCTGTGACTCTGGGGAGGAGGATAGGTCACAGGCCTGAGGCATTTGGGGATGTATGATGCATCAGAAACTTAAGTCAGCAGCCCGATGTATAAATTCCTACCCTCATTGCTGAATTGTGATGTTTTAATTCTTCCTTTTGTCAGTTATTCTCAAGTGTGTTTGGAAAGCCACAGGCCTCTCAGTTATAAAATAGGAATAAGATTTCATTTAGCTTATATAAACTGGATATTTGCAGGTTCAACATTGTCTTTCATAGGTTGGAAATGAAAGAGATCATGAATTAAAACAATTACATGTCTTTTTAAAAATTTATTATTACTTGTTTGTGTACGTATCCAGCTGTGTATACCTTATGTGTGGAGATGCACTCAGAGCCAGGGGAGGATGTCGAATGCTCTGGGGTTGTAGTCAGAAAGGTTGTGACCACTCAAAGTAGGTAATAAAAACTAAAGTCAGGTCCCTTGGATGTGCAGTAAGAATTCTTAAAAGCTCAGTCATCCCTCCAGCCCCCAAAGAGACATCTTCTTCAAAGAGTCCAGTAAATACAGTAAACAGAACTCAGAAAACCATTAATCATTGTTTGTCTTTTGCATGTTAACTTAACCTTGACCCATGCTTAATTCTCTCACCTTTCCTACTGAGTACCCATTAGTTTAACCCTGTTTTCTGCTTACCAGAGCTGAAACACTTTTTCATCTACTACCTCAATCCTCCATGATCGTGGAGTAAGAGTAGAATCAGTTGTCCTTTGTTGAATGACCTTTCAGGTTCAGTAAGCCTGGTATTCAAACATTCCCCTTCTTCCCTAACACAGGCATGCTGACTCATCTGCATGGAATAGTACATCAGTGGTTCCACAGCAGAGTCTGCCCTATCTAGGACTGATAAGGTCTAATTACATTTTATGAAGTCCAGAGCCTTCTTGGTTCATATACGTCCCAGTACTTAAAAACATAAATAGTATTTATCCACTTTGCAGTTGTTTAGGACTGAATCCTGAGTTTCTTGTGTGAGGTACACTTTAACTGCATGCACAGCCCTGAACATATATTTCAAACTCAACTGACTTGGATCAAACTCTTACAGTACCAAACAGAAACTATACATTTAAACAAAGGGATTTCGTGGTTCTAGGTCCCCATTAACATCTGTAAACTCGAGATCCTAGACTAGTTCAAATTTGTTTCTTGTGTGACATTTTTGAAATACAAGTATAAATTATTACTGCAATAGTTTATATTAAATATCTTCTTTAGAATGGTAACTTACATATTTGAGCAGTTCCTTACGAATTACTGAAGTAATTTTATAAGCTGGAAATCTAATATTATCTCTCCATCCTCCAAAGTATACAGAATTTAAATGCA
This sequence comes from Peromyscus attwateri, assembly GCA_902168425.1. Classification (NCBI taxonomy): domain Eukaryota; kingdom Metazoa; phylum Chordata; class Mammalia; order Rodentia; family Cricetidae; genus Peromyscus; species Peromyscus attwateri. Next base: position 5,604 of record CABHPP010125120.1, on the reverse strand, counting down.
GAATTATTCACTTTTAAATTACTTTTCTCCATGTAATAGTAAAAACATCTGAAAGGCTACAGAATGGTCACTTATTCAGTAGGTTCATAGCAGGAAGACATGGAAAATTTCAATAGATTGCAGATTGAAACTGTATAAGCAAAGCCAACTGGAGTGCTGGAAGAAGCTCACAACCATATCACACATAAATAGAGAGAAAAGGAATGAAAAGACAATCATGAGAAAAGTAGAGAAAGGGAAGCAAGACAGAAAAGCAGTAGAAAGAAGAGACGTTCAGGGAGGAAGGGCAGAAGGAAGGAGTTGACACTTGAAGCTCGAATGAGGAAACTTTAACCTTTGCTGGAGGAACAGAGACACTGGTCATGCCTTCAATTTTACTATTTTTATTAAATACAATAACAATTATGACTATTGTACGTAAGTATGTGCTTGACATGTAGCTATGTGACACCTCTATATTGTTCACACACGGAGTTTAAAAGACAGTTCAGTGGAATTATTTCTCCTTTCAACTTCACATGGATTTGGGGGTTCAGCTCAGGTCCCCAGGCTGTGCACCAAATGATTTACCCACTGAGGAATCACTCTGGCCCCAGAGATTTATCAGGTTTCCAAATAGTAACTGTGACTTGGAATGAAAAAACATATTTCACAACAAAATGTAAGCACAATTATCTACAATTCTTTAAAACATGCTTCCCACAAAAAAGAAATTAAGAAATAAAAACAAGCAAGCAAAAAAAAAAATCTGACTTTAAAAAACTGAGTGAGAGAAATGGCTCAACCATTAAGATAAATTACTTTTTTTCCCAGAGGCCAGCGTTTGATTCCAACACCTATGTCCACCATTTCACACATATATGTAATTCTCAATTCAGGGACTCCAGATCCCTCTTCCCACCTTCTAGGACACAGGCAGATATACAGACACAAACAAAAATAAAAATATCTTAAATAGCTTAAAAAGAAATTGACTTAACTTTTGTCTTGTGGAATTTTTATTAGTTATTCTAATATTCATAATTTATATATTAGTCTGCCTTATTGTTTTCTCTGTTCCTCTATATCCTGTTTGATTACTATTTGACACTAAAAGGAGAGCTCTGTATATTTCGACACAAGCACACACACACACACACACACACACACACACACACACACACTCAATGTGACAAAGATGATAGATCCATCACAGCAACATTTTTAATTTTTACTTTGAAGTGTTAATAAAAATGTGTTTGTTGCTGGTTGGTGGTGGTGCACGCCTTTAATCCCAGCACTCGGGAGGCAGAGCCAGGCGGGTCTCTATAAGTTCGAGGCCAGCCTGAGCTACAGAGTGAGTTCCAGGAAAGGCACAAAGCTACACATAGAAACCCTGTCTCGAAACACACCCCACCCCCAAATGTTTTTGTTTTCATGTTAAAAAAACTTCATTTGGGAATTTATATTAGTTTGCAGGACATATATTAAAATGCTATTTATTATAACTGTTTTTTTTGTTTTATTAACAGAACTACATGTGGTGGTTTGAATGAGGACAGACCCATAGGGTTATATATTTGAATGTTTGATCCTCAGGTGGAACTGTTTCGGGTGGAATAGGAGATGTGGTTTTATTGGTCGAAGTGTGTTACTGGGAGCAAGCTTGAGGCTTCAAAGCCTATGCCATTCCCAGTGTGTCTCTCTCAACATTTGGAATGTAGTCTAAAGATGTGATCTCTCAGGAACTGTCCCTGTACCGTGATTGCCTGACTGCTTATATACTCCCCACCACGATGGTCACAGACTTACCCTCTGCAACTGTAAGCCTCAACAAATTCTTTCATATATAAATTGTGTTGGTCATTGTTTCTCTTCATAGCAATAGAAAAGTAACTAATACATATGTCATCTCACGAATTTCACATAATAAATACATATTTTGAGCTCTGGCAAGATTTTTTAATGATGATACAACAAGAAAACAGTTAGGTAAACAATGTGATCTTCCTTGATAGAACAAACAGAACAAAACAACAAAAACATTCATTACTACTTTTCTTTATCAGAACAATAGTAGTATGTTTCTCCCTATCCCTACGACCTTTCTGATCTCATGTCTTCAGCCATTTTATCAGTGTCACGCATGGGTTACACTTCATGCAGTGAAGCTAAGTTCAATAAAAACATTGAAATGGGCTGTCTGTTCTCATAGCATTTGTGACACTATTGCATCAACATACCTTGTACAGAGGTTGCTGTGATAGGTGGGAGGGTTTGTAACTAGATGGTATTCGTTGTTGCTTAATTCCTCTTGGTATTGTGTTAAGAGACTTGCAGTACTGTGAAAATGCTAGTCAGTATGGATGGAGAATCTAGTTGGGCACAAGTTCAATTTCTCCATGTTCATTGACATAAGTAGGTAGTGTCTTCAGCAATATGAATTTACCTCAAGTTTTTGAGCTAACAAATGGTTTTGGTAACTAGCTCATGATGTTTGGTGAGGGGGATGTTATGGGAACCCTTTATCTAATAACCTAACAGGATGTGACACATTCCTTGCCCTGGAGGTTTTATTTGGTACCATAAAATGTCTCATTGATACATTTTCTTCTCTATAAGCTGATTCTACTTAAATTCCTTTCATGAATACTCACATTTAGGAAGCTTTGAAAACAATAGAAAGTCATTAGTATTGGATGTCCCTTGTCATATTCTCTCTTTCATCCTCCTTTGTCATTCCTCTAGCAATAAAATGACTTTTAATGACATATTGCTATCCCCATAGATTAATGCAACACAGAAAATTTATCAGGGAAGCTTCTTATTGTAGTAGATGGCAATTGGCACAGAATATCACAACTGGAAAAAACTGTAGAGAATGAAAATCTTTGGAGCACTAAGCTATAAGTGTGAATTCTTCATCAAACCCCTTCCCACAAAGCTCAGGTATCTCTGTGGAAGTAGAGATAGAAAGATTGTAAGAGCCAAAGGGAATGGACAACAATGAGAAGAACAGCATCATTCATACACAACAGGACTGATGCACTCAGCTCAAAAATACTGTGACCAAATGAACAGGGCATGCACAGGTTCAAACCAGTCAACATCCTAGCATGGATATGAGGGAGTGAACACAAAATCCTACCCCTGACAATGAAACTATTTATAATTAATATCTGCTGAGAAAGGGAAGTTCAGTTTTCTCCAATGGAATGTCCCTTAGTTTATCAACTATACTCCAGGGCAGGGCCCATGCCCAGGTGTAGAATATCAACACAAAACATACTTCATGATATCCTGTGGGGGTGCTTTTGCTATTTTTGGTATTTTTATCTTATGGGGTTTTGTTGTTGTTGTTATTGTCTGTTTGATCTCTGCATTTGGTAGGCAGAAAGGAAAGGAGGATATGGGAGGATTTGGAAAAGAGGAAGAATGTGATCAAAATGTATTTTATATAAGACATAGGTATAGTTTCTGATGTTATTGGTAGACATATTTTGAAGGGAGCCAGGAGCAGTATATGGGAGTGTTAGCAGGGAGGAAGGGAAAGGAGAAAATGATGTAACTATTCTATAATCTCAAAAACTAAAAGAATTCAAAAGCATATTGTATGTAAAATTATTCTCATATAAAATATTTTTAAAGTTTTAGTTTTGTCTCTTAAATATCATATAACTCGAAGAAATTACACATAGAAAGTGTTTTTATCAAGTACAGTGGCACATGCTTGAAGTCTCAGGTCTTGGGAAGCTGAGGCAGCAAGACAGAGGTCCTTTCCCACAAAGGAAGTTGAGACAGAAAGACAGAAAGTAAGATGAGAGATAGAGATAAAGACATAAACAGAGAGACAGAGAAACTGATACTGGCGATGTAGCCCAGTGGTACAGAAATTCTCTAGAGCCGGGCAGTGGTGGCACACGCCTTTAATCCCAGCACTTGGGAGGCAGAGGCAGGTGGATCTCTGTGAGTTCGAGGCCCACCTGGGCTACAGAGGGAGTTCCAGGAAAGGCGCAAAGCTACACAGAGAAACCCTGTCTTGAAACACACACACACACACAAAAAAAAAAAAAAAACAGAAATTCTCTAGCAATCAAGACCAAGAAGGTAAATTCTAGCCACTTCAAAGAGTTGCATTCATCATGAAAATTGTTTCCTGATAAATACTGAGGAAGCAAATGACATTTAACATAACAAAACACTATATATGAATAATATCAATATAAAAATTATAAAACTTTTTTTAGATCAGCTATAAAAATTGACACAAAATAGAGAATGTGAACAAGTGATGTGAATAAATGATTTCATGAGATGACACCTAAATATTTCAATGCATTCCATCCATACTTAATAAAAAATGTTCTTAATCGTACTATCATACAAAATAATTTCATTGAAACAATTAGCACATTACAAAATTACCTCTAAGAATCAGATGGTATGGAAAGCTAGCCTTATTTTCCACTTATCATATATTAACAATTATAAAGAGAAAAAAGATAAACATAAAACTATTTCAACATTTAACTTTTGACGGAACCTCTCTGAGCTAAACCCACAATACAGAGAAAGATCGCTTACTGACAACTATAGTGCTTCATGAAGGACAGACATCGTCATCAGTAAGTGAAGAGCTAAGGTTTAGAATCCACATGTGTAAATGTTGAGGATTTTTATGTTACTTTTATTAAGATTATAAAATCATTACTCTTCCCTCTTCCCCTTTCTCTGTACAAGCCGCTCTACATGCTCATCCTCGTTCTCTTGCAAACTCGTGACCTTTTTATTCCAGTAATTTTTGTAACATACATATATACATATATTCCTATATATATTCATATATATATATTCCTAAATACAAAAATGAAACCCCTGATTAGTCTGCATGAAAGCATTTGTATGCATGTATTCTGGGCTGGCCATTTGGTATTAAACACCTAGTTGGTGTTATTCTCCCTGGGGAAGACCACTTCTCCCCCTCTCAGCATTCCTTAGTTGTCTGTTCCTCTTCTTGCAGAGTAAAAGCCTCACCAGTTTTCCTCCATCCACTTTTGGATGTCTGTTGCTGTATTATTTCAACTCATGTTGGTGAGATATTATGAGGGTAGCTTCTGACATTCCTGGGGGACATAATCTCACTGGAATGTGTAATTCTTACTACCCAAGAAAACTGCATTCTGCAACAGACACCATTACAGAAAAACACAACCAGTTAAAATGGAAAGCTTAGAACCCAGTCCCAATGGGTACATCTACAATATCACCCTTGAATCTAAGCCTCAGAGATCATTGAGGAAGAGCAGGAGGAAAGACTGTTAGAGCAAGAACACCCAGGAGTTTACTATGAGATTATAAAAACAATTTTTTCAAGCTTAAAACTACTGTATCATATACCAAAGAAGAAAGAAATTGGACACACTGTATTTAACATTAAATGTATTTTAGTAACAAAACAAAAGTCTATAACCAAAAGGCTAGCAAAGAAGCCAATATTGAAGAAATACATTATTCAACTGATATCTAGGAAGCAGTGCCTAAAGACAAACTGAGCCAACACCATATTATGCTTTCAGAATCCTACCATGAACTCTTCTTGGGAAGACTCAGAGTAGCCACTACAAA
>CABHPP010125119.1:22285-47721 GCA_902168425.1 Peromyscus attwateri | reverse complement strand
CACACACATACCAGCAATAATCAGAAAAGAGGCTATCTTTCAGAGCGAGGGAGGACATGGAAGGAATTGCAGGGAGGGGAATTGGGAGGGATTGGTGGTAGAAAAGTATGGGAGCCCAGTTGGGTGAGAGAAAAGTGTGGGAGCCCACTCTTGAGGAGTGAGGGATAAGGGATATTAGATAGAAGGATAGAGGGGGAGAGAAACAGATAGAAACACAGGATAGCCTCAGGAGGGCTTGGATCATTATCCAGTGGCCCCTTCTGTCTCTTCTAAAGGACCAAGGGGTGGAGCAAAAGACCCTTTCCAATTATTTGGTAACCACACACGTGGTCAATCAATCCTCTAATGCAGCCCTTCTGGGTAAAGCAAGCTCAGATCTCACTAGGAAACCTTTGTGGGCCTCCACAGAAAAGAGAAAGTTAGAAGGGATATGATTGTATTTTAATTAAAAAAACCAAAAGGGATGTTTTATCATAGAAACTATTATAGGATTTTTGATAAATTTTAGAATTAATTAAAGGGAAATATCTTTATAACATTGAGTTTTCTTTCCAGGAAAAAATGTGTCATTTTTTCACATATTTGAGTCTTTATTTGTGTCCTTTATGGAGATATAAAGATGATACTAAAAGCACAGGTTTTGTTCTCAAGTAAGACTTGTGTTATTCCTGTCCTCTAGTGTGTGAGACCTTGACCATGGTAGCTTTCTCAGAAGCCTCAGTTTCTAGTCTGGAAAGTGGGTGTGACCGTGCTGTCTACTTTGGAGGTTGCTTTGTGGAGTTCCTCAAGTCCTTTTTCCCTTTATTGAAAACAGATTTCCCACCTCATATAATATATCTTGATTACAGTTTCTCCTCCCTCTCCTCCTCCCAGTTCCTCCCTACCTCTGCTCCATCCAGATCCACTCCCTTTCTGTTTCTCATTAGTAAAAAAACAGGCTTCTAAGGGATAATAATAAAATACAACAAAATAAAATATAGTAAGATAAAATAAAAACTATCACACTGGAGTTGAACAAGACAGGCAAACAGAAGAAAAAGAGACCAAGAAAAAGCACAAGAATCAGAGACCCACTCATTTGCACACTCAGGAATCCCATAAAAACACTAAACTGAAAGCCATAATATATATGCAGAGGACCTGGTACATTCATAGCAGACCCTGTACATGCTGCCTCAGTCTCTGTATGTTTATATGAGCTTTGCTCAGTTGATATAGAGGGCTTGGTTTCCTTGGTATCCTCCCTCCTCTCTGGCTCTTACACTCTTTCAGCCTCCTCTTCCCCTGAGCCCTGAGAGGAAGGATTTGATGGAAACATCCTACTTAGAATTGAGTGTATTAAGGTCTCTTAATCGCTGCCTAATGTCTGACCATGGGTTCTCTGTATTTGTTCTCAAGTACTGTGGAAGGAAACTTCTCTGATGATGGCTGAGCTAGGCACTGATTTCTGAGTATAGGAGTCATTTGATTGCTATTTTTATTAGAGCAGTAGCATTTGGCTTTACCCTAAGTTCCTGGGCTATTTAGTCTTTGGTTCTTGGCCATCTAAGCAATGTTGGGTATGGGTTTTGTGTCACTGAATGGGACCTAAGTCAAATCAGACCTTTGTTGGTTACTCTCACAAACTTTGTGCCACCATTGACCTGGTATATTCTGTAGGCAACGCACCATTGTAGATCACAGGTTTGTGGCTGGCTTGGTGCTTTCATTTCTCCTTTGATAGCATGCAGAGTACTTTCCTATACCAAGGAGATTAGAATGTAGGGGTAAAGGCTATATGTAGGCACCAATTCTATTTCTCCACATTCAATGAGTTGTGTAGGTGTTGTCTTTAGCAATGGGACCTTGCTGTCAATTTGTGGAGAGCAACCTATAGTCTTGGCAATAGCCTGGGTTGTTTGGGGATTCCTATGGGACCCCTTCAGCCAACAACTCAATTAGATGTAACCCAAATGTGGTACTGTAAGCTTCATTTGGTGACAAGAGATGGCTAGTTGGGACTCTGTCTCTCCCATTATTTGGCAACTTCATTTAGATTGCCTTCATATATGCATATGATTTAGGAAGCTTCAACTGTATTAGGTTTCCATACTACCCCTCAAATGGTCCTTAATTTTAGCTGTCTCTCTCCATCTTCTTCCCTCATTCCCACCTTTTCCTCCCGACTTGATCCTCCTGTTCAAATCCCCCATCCACCCATAATTATCTATTCTATTTCCCCTTCCTAACAAGATCTATCTGTACCCTCTAGTTCCTTATTCTATACCTAATCTCTGTGGTTCTATGGATTGTAGCTTGATTATCATTGGCTTAACAGTTAATATCCACATATAAGCTAATATGTACCACATTCATCTTTCTGTGCCTAGGATACCTCACTCAGGATGATTTTTTTCTATTTCCATCAATTTACCTACAAATTTTATTATGCCATTTTTTAATGGTAATATTCCATTGTGCAGATGTACCACATCATCTTTATCCATTCTTCTGTTGATGAGCAACTAGGTTGTTTTCTCGGGCTATTATGAATAGAGCAGCAATGAACATGGTTGAGCAAATGTCTCTGTGGTAGGATGAAATGTCCTTTGGATATATATTCATGAGTGGTATAGCTGGATTGTATCTATCCTTACATTGAGGTCTTTGATCAATCTGGAGTTGAGTTTTGTGCAGAGTGTTAAAGTATGGATCTATCTAGATTCTTCTACATGCCAACATCCAGTTTGACCAGCACCATTTGTTGAAAATGCTGTCTTTTTTCTCCAGTATGTATTTCTGATTTCTTTATTAAAAAAATCAGGTGCCCATAGATATGTGGATTTATGTCTGGGTCTTCAACTCAATTCCAGTGGTCAACATGTCTGTTTTTGTGCCAATACCATGCAGTTTTTATTACTATTACTCTGTAGTACAGCTTGAAAATGGGGGTGGTGATATACCTGGCAGTTCTTTTATTGTTCAGGATTGTTTTGGCTATCTTGGGTTTCTTGTTTTTCCACATGAAGCTGAAACTTATCCTTTCAGTTGTGAAGATCTGTGAAGAATTGTGTTGGAATTTTGATGAGGACTGCATTGAATCTGTAGAGTGCTTTTGGTAGAGTGGCCATTTAAACTATGTTAATCCTACCAATCCATGAGCATGGGAGGTCTTTCCATCTTCGGATATCTTTTTCAACTTCTTTCTTCAAAGACTTGAAGTTTTAATCTTACAAGTCTTTAACTGCTTGGTTAGAGTTATCCCAAGATATTTTATATTATTTAAGGCCATTGTGAAACGTTTTGTTTCCCTGATTTCTTTTTCAGTCCATTTGTCATTTGTACATAGGAAGGCTGCTGATTTTTGTGAATTAATTTTGTATCCAGCTACTTTGCTGAAAGTATTTATCAACTGTAGGAGTCTCCCCGTGGAATTTTTAGAGTTACTTATGTATACCATTATATCACCTGCAAATAAAGATATTTTGACTTCTTCCTTTCCACTTTGTAGCCCCTTGATCCTCCTCAGTTGTCTTATTGCTCTAGCTAAGGCTTCAAGTACTATATTGAATAGGTATAGAGAGAGTGGACAGCCTTGTCTTGTTCCTGATTTTACTGGAAATGCTTTGAGTTTCTGTCCATTTAACCTGATGCTGGCTGTGGGCTTGCTGTAGACTGACTTTATCATGCTGAGACATGTCCCTTCTGTCCCTACTCTCTCCAGGACTTTTATCATGAAAGGGTGTTGAATTTTGTCAAAGGCCTTTCCTGCATGTAATGAGATGATTATGTGTTTTTTTGTCTTTCAGTTTGTTTATACCTCATGCTCCTTTTAAGCTTCTCCTCTCCCACCTGACCTCTTTGGAGCTTCTCAGCTCTTCTGGCAGGTCCTCTACTTCCTCATAAACACAAGCATACTTGTTTCTGGGTGTTCACTTTCCTGCTACATTTTTAAGCTTGTGATTATCATTTAGGAAAGCTGCCTTTCTGATCACCTTGAATTTGTTTCAATGCATCCCCGCCAGCTCTATGTGAACATAATCATGCTACCAGACAGTAATTTCTTTTCAGTTTCTTTCCAAAATGTATACTGATTTCTGTTTTCTTCTGTTAGGATCGACTGAGTTCAGTTAGGATCTCAGGAAAACTTTGTCTTGTAGCAGCAGATCTGACTCTAATAACTTTATGGCTTAGGGCAAGAGCAAAAAAGGTCACACACCTATGTCTACATATTGAAAGATTATATGTATAGCTAGTCAAACTGTTGGATTAAGTGGTTTTATCTTTCTACATGACACACCTAAGTTATAGCAAACATCATATAACCACCAAGAAGGCCAAAGTCAATCCTAGAGTGCCATGGCTCCCTCTTGCACTGAGGCCTCCTTTTCAGAACTCAACACCAATTCTCTTTAATTCAAAAGGTCTTGTTTAACTGATTTTTTGGCGTGCATGACAGCATAGTCTCTTAGTGAACCCATAGCTCACCAATTCAGCAAGATCAGCTAGCCAGCTGGCCAGCTAGCTCATGGATCCCCGGTTTGTCTCCAGAGTGTTAGGATTACAAAAACATGCCACAGAGCTTGACTATTTATGTGAGTGCTGGGTGCCTGAACTCAGGTCTTCAATCTTGCACAGCAGGCATTTTACCAGTTAAACCCTGCCTTTCTTGTTTAACTAATTCTGACATAAAAAAAAAAAAGTGTTTCCTATGGTATTGCCTAATGTCTTTATTTTTCTCCTTAGGATGAAAATTTGATTGATATCTCGTTCTTGAACTAAGGGTACCATAAACACTAGCCTCCAGTATACCCCAAAGAAAATCCAAATCGCTTAGCAAGTAATATGCTTTATTTTAGAAATTGCTTTCAATACTTTTTTAAACCCCTAATCTGAGGGCCAAAATTCTCCCTCCACTTCCATTCCACTTGCAGACCTTAAGAATTGAGTTTCCTTAGAGTTGATATGAACATCCTTAAGATTGTTGAAAACTACATCATCAGGGGAACCATTCTAAGCAATATTCGGATCTACACACACACACACACACACACACACACACACACACACGCTTATTAGTTGGCTGGGTCTGGCTGGAGGTATAACCATTCAGAGAGGAGGACCAGTGACCTGCACACACTTCAGAGCTTGTTCTTGCAGCAGCTCGTCCAACTGGAATGACTTGAGAAGGAAATTAGGTAAATCAGCTGTGAGTACAGCTCTGTCACAAACTGGCTGAGCTGGAGTGAGTCACTTCAAATCTGTGCTGAGCCTCAAAGTCACCAACTATCATTTTAATAAGGACAGACGCCCAAAGCGCTGCAGCAGGCTCTGGACAAAAATCATAATTCGTCCCTGCTCCCATCTGTGCCCTTGGCCATTAAGGACCCCCGCCACCCCACCCCCTCAACCGGCAGCCTGTCACTCAGGAGCTTTGGGGGGCGGGGCAAAGGCACACCTCTCTGAGCTTGTTTCCACACACCTAAAGAGCTAAGGACACGTGGTCGTCCTCGCCTGCAGAATTCAACGAACACGAGAAAATGCGCAGGAAAACTGTAACATGCAGAGGGTTATCCAAATGTAAACGGTCTTGGACACAGCACACAAGGCGACCTACAAAGTACATGTAGTTCCCTTCCTCCAGGGGCTGGCCCAGCTTGTCCTACCTCCCCTCCCGCTGGGACGATGGGGGGCGGGACCACCTGGCCCCGCCCCCTGGAGATGCCCCGCCCCTCTTGCGCCTGCGCTGTGAGTATCGACGGCCTCGAGCTTCTAGGCGGGAGGTAAGGGGCTGAGGGGCGGCCTCCTCCGGGGGCGCTGGGCTGCGATGTGGCAGCGCAGGCCGGGGTGTGGACGTCCGTGAGAGGCGCCAGGCAGCAAGCCCGGCTTTGGGTCGGTGCGGGCGCCGAGTCCAGAAGTGGCCGGGCGAGCCTCCCAGGTTTCAGTTTTGGAGCAGCTGTCCCAGCGGGCGCGGGGAGGACGGGACCCCGCGGTGCCATGGCCTCCGGGGTCGCTCTGGAGAGACGCTCCGGGCCCTGGGTCGTCGGGTCGCCCGCTCAGCCGCGCCGCTGGGGGCGGTCGGTGTGGCCCGGGTGCGCCCTGGTGACGCCGAGGGGGACGACGCGACGCCGGTGCCCAGGCGGGACGCGGAGAGGCCGCAGCTGCGGGGTCCGGGCCTGCACTCTAAAGTCAACACTCCGTGCGCCACCCACAAGCCCAAGGGGACGCGTTACTTTGAGGGATGGTGTTGTGGGCTATTTGGGACATTTTCTAGGAAAGGGGCTCTTTGGCTTATAAGTAAGTCTCCAGTAATTTACTTCACATTTGAGTACTTTTTCTTCTTCGGGACCCCGAGTATCATGGTACCCATCTCATCTTAGTGGCAAGTACCAGGATTTCAAGTTTGTAAAGCACTTGACACCTCCCACTGCAAAAGTGTGTGCCTAGAAAATGATCGCTGTTCTGGCTTCTAAATGTTCTTTCGGTCCTGAAACAGCAGTTCTTAAACATGCACAAATACAAACACAAAACAGAAACTGTGGAGTAATTTACAATTATTGATAGTTTGCACAAGTAGCTGGGAGATGGTGGTACACGCCTTTAATCCCAGCACTCCAGAAGCAAAGGCAGGACGCTCTCTGGGAGTTCAAGGCCAGCCTGATCTACAGAGCGAGTTCTAGGACAGCCATGGTTACACAGAGATACCCTGTCTTGAAAAACAAAACAAAACAACAGAGGAGAGAGACACCGAGACAGAGAGATTCCACAAGTAGTACAGAAGACTACAGCTTCCCTTGTATTAGCATTTTACATACCATAAGTCACTGAGAGCAAGAGATTAATATTAGATTTCACTGCGTCTCCTGTGATAGCATTCTTTTTTATTAGAGTACTTTCTGTGTTCTACAATGGGATCTAGGACCCAGCCTCACTCTTTATCTACATGGCATCATCACCTTTTCCAATCCTGGACAGTCTGGTGACTTTTATGCTTTTGAAGAGCTAGGAGTCTTGGTAGTGCCTTTCAAGTGGGAATTTGGCTATAGTTTGTTGTGATTAGATTGTTGCATTTTTGTTTGGAATACCACAAGATACAAGTACCCTTTTCAGTTTATGCCGCCATGGATCCTCGGCACGGGACCTGCTGCTTGTGGTGTCAACCTTAATCACTTAGTTAAACTTGGTGTCTGGGGGATTCTCCGCAGCAATTACTACTCCAGTAATTCTCCAAGTACTATTACTTTGATACCGTGGCACCCTTCAGTTTCCCTCCTTCCTTTATTAGAATTCTTCTCTAAGAAGGAGCTGTCCATTCTTCCTATTTCTTTATCTGTATTCAGTTCTTTGTGTCAAACTCCTATGATTGCTGGGCAGTAGTGGCGCACACCTTTAATCCCAGCACTTGGCAGGCAGAGGCAGGCAGATCTCTTGAGTTCAAAGCCAGCCTGGTCTACAGAGCTGGGCTCCAGGGCAGCCAGAGAAACCCTGTCTTGGAAAATCCCAAACCCAAACAAAATCTCATATGATTATTTTTCTGTTATTATACACTTAATATATCAAATTGTTCTCACTTTGACCAGTGGAAGGTCTTGTGTTGTCCTTTTTTTCTATACCCCTATGTTTTCCCTGCCCCAGTCCTGGGATCAACCACTTCTCCCAAGACTCCTGGTTTCCTCCTCTCATGTGTTGCTTGCTGCCCTCTGTCTTTCAGAATGGTGTTAGATACCAACAGCTGTGGTCCAGGGGTGCTCACTGCTACTAGGGTGCCATTGCTTTCAGAGCCTCACAAAGGATAGCAAAATATGCATGTATACACCCATGTATGCAAGATCAATATTTATGTATCTGTTTGTATAAATTTAAAAAATAAAAGTGCAGAGTGGTATATCTGTCTTCATACCACCAGGTTCATCCTGGTATTGGCTCCTGCTTGTTCTCTAACAGTGAGAACTGACTCACTTTCTGGGAAATGTTTCCTTATTTGTTCAGTCCTGGTATAGGCAGACAGTAATTCCAGGATATCTAAAATATACTACTGAGAGATGTAGTTGGAATTTTCTTTGAGCTGCCAACTAACTCCTAGATAAAGATATGGAAACTTATTATTAATTATTACTACTTGGCCTTAGCATAGGCTTGTCCCACTAGCTCTTTTAACTTAATTTAACCTGTTTCTATTCATATACATTTTGCCTGGGGCTTTTTACCTTTCTTTCATTCTGTATGTCCTACTTTCTTGCTTCCTCTATGTCTGTCTATCTGGCGCCTGGGTCTCTTTTTCTTTTTTCACCCAGCCTAAATTCCTCCTCCTACTTGCTTTACCTACCTGGAAGTCCTGCCTACACCTCCTCCCTTGCTATTGGCCATTCAGCTTTTTATTAAGCCACTCAGGTGCCTTAGGCAGGCAAGGCAAAACAGCAACACGTCTTTATATAATTAAACAAATACAACACATCTTTACATAGTTAAACAAATGTTCTGCAACAGAGAGAAACACACAGTCCACCTGTTTTAGTCTTAGCCTTACAATGTTTGGCTAAATGACTATGTTCTGGGCTTTCATTGCTTCCTTCCCCATATAGTGCCATGGTAATGCAGTCTTATTTTTGATAGCTTATTTTTTGTTTTACATTTCTCCTACATCTTCGTGTTTTTAAATTTTTATGCAGTAGCATTTACTCTTTGGTGCATACAGTTCCATTGGTTTTGACAAGTGCAAATAGCTGTATATCACCTCACGATGACAGAATAAATTCTATCACAAATATTTTGTACTTTTTTAAACCACTAAAATAATATAACAACTTCACAGAAGTTTAGGAACTTAGGCATTTTGTATATTTTTGGACATTTTTACAGGTGTGAGATGTTTTATCCTTTTTTAGTTTAGTGTTTTTTAATCATGTAATATGCTCCAACTTTATGAGTAAAAAAATAAAAAGTGCTGGAATACACTTTCAGTCAGTATTTAAACACACTTGTACACCACATTCTGACATTGAACTGGGATCTTCCTATAACAGATGACAAATGTGAACTATTCCATGATGTGATGCTAGACAATATTTTGTTGTGATAACATTGTGCCTGCAATCATTTGAATGTTATGCTCTCAGATATAATATATAACTATATATTACAAATTTGTAAAAATAGAAAATGATGGAGGAAAATATTTTAAATTCTAGTTAGAAGGAGACTGAACTAGAAATGTCTCTTGAGACACCATTTTTTCCCCACTAATCAGACCATTGGTTAGAATATGGAGAAGTGCTTCTGGTAGACTGTAAATCATAAGAACCTTTTATGGCACATTTGGCAACGTGTATATTTTTAAAACTTAAAAGTGTGTCTGCTTAATATTTCTATTTTTAGCTGTCTGTGTTAAATAATCATGGTGGTAGTATAGATTAATGTATGAGGAAAGTAATCATAATTCGCTTATAATAGTGGAAAATTGAGATCAACTTAAATGGCATACAATGGATGATTAGATTATGGAACATTCACAATGTAATCCTATGCTACTAAAAGTAAGTACGCAATAGAAATATTTACATGGTAACATTTTCCATATACTTGATCATGTTATTCAAATAAATCCAACATTCATTCATCCATTGAGTCTAGTAATAGGTTACTATGTTTGTTCTATCCTTTTATTTTCTTTATTGTTAAAATATGTTTTTTTACACTCCTTTGCAGTGTTTTGAGGGGAGAAGGGTGAATTCAATAAATATTTATTGACCACACTACCTACCAAATACCTTAACAGACTCTCAGGATCCTGAGGTGTATGTACCAAAAAGAAATGTTCATGAACACACACACACACACACACACACACACACACACACACACACTTTCTCTCTGTCTCTATCATCTCCCTCTTTTCCTCCCTCTCCTTTTAGTAGTTCTTTTAATGAGCGGTTTATTAAATTCAGTCTTGCATGTATGAAAATAATTATTTTGACTTTACCATAAATGATAATTTGCCTGGGTATGTAACAACTCCCTAGTACTTTGAAGACATTCCTATCTTTTGATATATTGCTTTGATGAAAAGTTGGCTGCATTTGTTGTTTTCATTTATCTGTTATCTCTACTTTGCTTTTTAAGATTTTTTTTCCTTTGTCCTTGATGCTCTGCAGTTTCCTATCATGTGCTTAGGTGAGTTTGTTTTTGTTTATACTAGCAGGGCTATGTGCTTTTTCAACTTAAGATCTTCTGCCTTAATTCTCAGAATATTTCCTTTGAATAATTTCCGTTGGTTGTTTTCTGTATTCTTTTCTATTTGTTACTCAGCTTGTGAATTTATGGTCTTTATCTCCTCATTTATATTCTTCATCTTTTCATCTTCCGAGTTCTGATAGCTTCCATTCACTAGTCCTCTCTCTTTAGCTTAGAGTATTTTTTAACTTGCCTTATGTTCCAATTGGCCTGTTAACTCCTTTGTAACAAGAATCCACTCCTTCTTTCAAACAGACTTTGAAAAGTCTGTTTCTTCATTTATGTCTTTGTATATTTAAGAATAGATTTGACATTTCTTTTCTTTTTGATCACTTTCTCATTCCTAAGCCCTGTGTTATTTTCTGTTTTTGTTTGTTTGTTTGCTTTTCTTGAGTCTGTCTCTTTTTACACTCTACTTCTCCACGTGTCTCTAGTTCCTGTCTGCTCTGGGGTTCAGTTTTTTTTTTTTTTTTTTTTTTTGCGGTTTTTTGAGACAGGGTTTCTCTGTGTAGCTTTGCGCCTTTCCTGGAGCTCACTTGGTAGCCCAGGCTGGCCTCGAACTCACAGAGATCCACCTGACTCTGCCTCCCGAGTGCTGGGATTAAAGGCGTGCGCCACCAACGCCCGGCTTGGGGTTCAGTTTTAACTCTTTTCTTGATGCCTGCACATTTTCCTTGGGAGCTTGTATTAGGCATAAGAACCAAGTTCTTAGCTATGGGTAGTGGAAGTCATTTTTTTATAGCCTTTGCTTCAAGATTTTCAACTGTAGAAGAAAGGAGAAAAACAGAACTTGTTTAAAGCAGTTCTTAATGTTTGAGGGCATTAGATCTCTTTGAGAATCTGAAAACAGTGATCTTAAGAGTCAGGGTCTCTCAGAATCAATACGTGAATGTGTATCTATATGAGACCTGGACTAGGAAGCCATTAACCCAACAGGATTATATGTTCAACTTTATTATTGTTGGGCTGTGGCCTAAAGAGGTGGCATCAAGGCATGATATATGTTGTTAGTGTTCAAGCTTGGCCAAGCATTTATGTAAAATCTGTTAGAAGTTCAAATTTATAAAATTGATGTAAGTAAAATTTGTCTAGTTAAAGCCAGTGTGGGGTTCTGGAGCATGCTCACTTCCAGCTCCTACCTCTCCTGTCTTGTCCCCAGAAGCATATGCTGGGACTTTTTATATGGTTATAGAATCCTGGTGACACAGGGAAAAAAAATAAAATAAAATAAAAAACCAAAAAACCACATCCATATATCTGCAGGTAATCTGGTTCTTTTAAAAAAAAAAAAAAACTTAAGTACATTTATTTATTTGTGTATGTCATTTGTGTGCTACAGTGTGCATGTGGAGGTCAGAGGGAGTCAGTTCTCTCCCATGGAGGACCTGGGGATCGAACTCAGGTTGTGTCTTGGCAGCAAGTGCTTTTACCCACTGAGCCGTCTCCTGGCCTTATAAATATGCTTCTTATTGGAGTTCTTTTGCCCGTCATTTAGCAGACATTGCTAACCACCTTATTTAAAAAGGAAGAGATGAGGGCCTTCAGTGAAAGGAGTTCTGTACTCTGCAGTGTACTTAGAGTATATAATTACACAATTATATTATGATGACGTTGGAAGTGGAGTTTGATGTAAGTAAAAACATTGAGTGAAAATTTTCCTTGCAGTTTTGCTATTTGGCAATTCTTTTGAAAGATGGCTATTCGGTATCCAAAGTATATTAGGAAGTCCTCTTTTTTAGTGGTGTTTACATACATACTTAACATTGCAAAAGACCCTAGGAGAGAGCCATCAAAATGTAAAGAATAGGTACTTAAGGTTGAGCAGATCATTGATAGTTTTATTTTATTCTGTTCACTTTTGTATTTTCTTTAAACTTTTTGATTGCATTTTTATTTAGAGTGTGTGTGCCCATGTAGGCACATGGCACCATATTAGTTAGAGAAGTCAATTCTTTTCCTCTACTGGGTGGGTCCCAAGTATTGAACTCAGGTCTTCAGACTTGGTGACTTGGTGGTAAGCTCTTTTACCCACTGAGCCATGTCGTGGGCCCCCACTTATATTTTCTGAACATTCTAGAGTAGCTTGGGAGGTAAAAGTGGGAGGATCGGGGTTTCCAGACCAGCCTAGAGTTACATAGTTCCTGTCCTGCCTGTGCTATGAAATAAAACAGTTTGAAAAGTATTTGAGAATGACTAGATACTACTTTAATAAAAAAAAAAGTATTTTAATATACATCATTTCATAGAAAAACTAAGCCATTCAAGTTCAATTTTGGGTTTAGTATGTTTTTGGAGTAAAGAGTAATTACATATTTGTTGATTTTTTTATTTAAAAAATTTTATATGAATGTTTGCCTGAATGTATGTCTGTGCACCATGTGTACAGTGCCAGAGGGGGCCAGAAAATGGTATTAGAACTGGTACTGGAGTTAGAGGTGGCTGTGAGCCTTCATGTGGGTGCTGGGAACCCGGGTCCTTTGGAAGAACAGCCAATGCTTTTAACTGATGAGCTGTCTCTCCAGCCCTGTATTCCTTATTTCTAAAAAGAACAGAACCTGTTGTAAAAGCATTCTTAACGTTCCTTTTTAGGTGTTTCTGCATGAGAGAAGAGCCGCTACAGTAGAAGAGGCTTAACAGGCTTTAGGATGTCTGAAGATGAAGAAAAGGTGAAGTTACGCCGCCTTGAACCAGCTATCCAGAAATTCACCAAGATAGTGATCCCGACAGACCTGGAGAGGTTAAGAAAACACCAGATAAACATTGAGAAGGTGAGGTTCATTTCCACTGCAGAAGCAGGTACCTGCATGGATTCTTACTTGCTGTCTGTGATTTCAGCTGAGCAGAGAACCTGAGACTTCCTAAGACACCCCCACCTCACTGATTACAGCAGCATTCACTTTTTAAGCTGGTCTCATGTTCTACAAATGTAATGCTCATATATTCTCTTTATTATGTCAAGAAAGGGTGATAGGAGTAGAGTTTATACCTTTTTAATTTACAGGTGGAGGTTTTAGGTAGTTAGTAATTAAATTCAAACTGTTTGATAGTGCCCCATAATGGGAAGATGGGAGCTGTGGCTGATGGAGCTGCCTTAATCTCATTCACCCCATGGCAAGTGTTTTGAACTTGCGCCTATCAGTAACTTCTGTCCTCTTCATGTAAAGATGTAAATAATTGTGTAATGGAAGGGAATTTCCTTTCTTCACTGCTTCTCTTTGACAAAGGCCCCAGATTGAGAAGTACTGCCAAGGAGGGTTGGGGAAGCAGATAGAGGGTAGATGAGCTGCCCAGAGACCATCATAGACCCTGCCATGGACAGGCTGTGATGTGGGGCTTGTGATAATTACAGCAGCCTCAGGTTTACTGAGAACTGAGCTCTGACTTGGAAAGGTGGGTCCTCTTCTGCTTTAAGCATTTAAGCATCTACTTCTCTTTTTTTAATTTTAGGATTAGGGTGGACTCTGTGGTCAATAAGCCTTTCAATATAAGCTCTATTCACTAAAAATACCAATTGGTTTTCTCCTACCAATTTTTCTAGTATTTAAGTGCTTTTGAAAAAACACAGAAACTGATTTCTAAGATGTCTGAAATGGAAATTTCTTTGAGCGCTTTTTTAGAATGCAGGATTAATATTTTTTTTCATCCCTGAATTCCTTTTCTTTACATATAAGACATAAGTGATAGCTATAACCTATAAGGATGCAGAAGGAATTGTCTGGTAAACTGGTTATCTTGGAATGGAAGCATGTGAAAGGATTCATGCTTTGCTCATGGGATAGAGAAACATATCAAATCTTCTACCTAGAGTTGAGCAATGCAAAGTAAACAGTTCTGTTTCTATATTGTTACAGCATTAAAAATGTGTAAAAGATTTGATAAGATGTGCTTCAAAGTCCTGAGCTATACCAATTTCTCCATTACAAAGATGACACGAATTAGGTAGATGAATCGATTCGGAAAGGTAGAAGCAAGAGGTCTGTGGACTATTAAAGCCATTTTCCCCTTATTGCCCACTTTACCTTTGAGATTGAACACGTCTCTCGTATTTTGTGTGACAGTGCCTGCTCTCACTGCCCTTCAAGCCTCACTACATGTGTGTGCAGTCCTGTCAGCGGGAGGTGAGACCCTGCAGCAGGCTGGGCAGAGGAGTGGGTCCGTTACTGATTGGATTAGTTGTGCCAGGTGTCGGAAGAGAATTATCTTGGAGTTAGTGCCATTGATTCTGCTCTGCCTGAACATGTTTCTTTTAGTGTTTTTACTTATTATGAAACCTGCAGACATTATCAGATAATTATAATGGACAAACAGATGACAATATCTAAAGCTAAGAAGGCAAACTTATATTGATTTATGCTTTTAAAAAATATACTTGAACATTTCACTGTAGGGTTTCTAGATTAATTATGAAAATACCTCTTTGTCTATACAGGATTGACTAGCATATTTTGATGGCTAGGCTGTGACATGTAAACATATTTAAAGACTGTAGAGCTCACTCTGTGCAGGAGAGTTAACTGAAGTTAGGCTCCAGGTGTCTTACAGTGCCTCACTTTCAAAAAGGCATATTCTTCTTGAGGAAAAGGTGTAGAAAGATACAATATTTATTATTCTGGCCATCAGTCATCCAATATGAATTTAAAAGAAAAAAGTCAGACTGGAGGGAAATTGAAGGTAAGCCTTTAGCAGAGTGATTCTGCAGCAGTGAGAACAAAGAGAGCAGTGTGCTGTGGACACCTGGGCCATGTTCCGTAGGCTTCAGCTGTGCACTCTTACACATGATAATGGTTGTGAACATGTGATCCTGAAGTTGGAAGCCTTAGCATTCAGCTTTCTTAGCCAGTGTGTCATAGGTATAGCACAGTAAATAGGAGCTACAAGATAGCCAACTTGGAACACAGTTTTCTTTGTTTCATATTGTTGGGGTCTAAGAAGAAACTTACTGTGAGGGATGCACACACAGGATTTATATGAATTATTGTATGGCTAAGAAGCAGGTGAGAAAACCCCCAAATGGCTTATCAGATAAGGTGGAGCTTGTTTGTCTTGGGTTTGCCTCCATCTCATCTCTCAGGGTAATGGAAGCCATCCATTACCTGCAGGCATGCTCCGTCCTACCCAGCTTCATTTTCCTCCTAATGATCTTGTTAGCACTGTTCTATTTTGAAGGTGAATTCCTCAGTAAAGAAGGTAGAGGAGGTATGGCCCTGAGTAATTTTACTTTCTGTCTTACATCTGTTAATGACATGCACCCCATCATTTGCCTCCATTCAAGCTTTGTTCTTTGTTCAAATACCAGCTCTGGTACTTCCTGTGAAGTGTGCTCTGATTGATGTCATCACCTTATATTTAAACATGTTATCTTGACACAACCCTGTGAAGTAGACCTTAACATTTACAGACTGAACATCCACATTTTAACCCCAGTATACCTGTTGGAGTTATTTTATTAGAGGTGATGCTATAGCAGGGATGAAGTGGGGTTTGTGGGGAGCTAAAAGGGGTGAGTATACTATACATTATGTGACCATCCATCTGACCTAAGAGATGGAAAGTGAGCAAGGAAGATGACAGGCTCACTATCACTCGGAGCTGGTCCAGGCTGCTTGGGTACACCATCTCATCTTTGCCTGTTAGGCTTGGAGCCCAGGCTCCCCAGCTTCTCTAGTTGGCC
The DNA here is from genome assembly GCA_902168425.1 of Peromyscus attwateri. Classification (NCBI taxonomy): domain Eukaryota; kingdom Metazoa; phylum Chordata; class Mammalia; order Rodentia; family Cricetidae; genus Peromyscus; species Peromyscus attwateri. Next base: position 31,841 of record CABHPP010125119.1, on the reverse strand, counting down.
CCTGCAGAGAGGGCCACCTTCTGTGGTCATGGGGCAGGGCAGTTGCTTGTGGGGAGGTGATGTGGTGACTACGTATGGCTTATGTAAGCCTCCCACTAGTCCTGCTTTTCTCTCCACCACGCTTTTGAACTGGTCTCCTGCACCTAGTATTTCTGAACATCTAGCCTGCCTGTGGCCTCTGTGCCTCTCTCCCGTCCAGCCACTTCTACAGGCCCAGATGGTTGCTCTCTCTGATCTGCTGTACCCACTGCAATGTGTCTATAGTCTTCCCAGCTTCCAAAGTTTGGTTAAAAGTTCTTGTCTGTTGGTGTCTTCTGCTGTGTTCTCATTGCTCTTGTGAATTTTCACCTCTTAACATTCTTCATTGTCCTTTTGTGGGATGTTGAAAAAGAGCAGAAATGAATATTTGTGTTCAATCTGCCAGGTTTAATGAGAAACAAGATTATTTATTATAGGAAATAAATATTAGCTTTCCTTAAGTATTTATTGGTGTTTTGTATTTGCTGTTTCTTAGATTGTTAGCCTTGAATGATATGTAAAAATAGATTTTCAATTCTCAAGAAGTTTGCAGTTCAGTTAAGGAAACAAGATAGAAAATAATCGAAGAATGATCAGAGGCAGCATAGACTTTGTGCGAAATGGGTGACATGGACTAGATAGACAGTTTGCAGCTGGAACCCAGCAGTACCAAATGAAAGAAGCAGGCTAACTTAGTACTTACGTATTTGTTCATATTTGTTTGTTTGTTGATTTGTTATTACAATATAGCCCCCTCCCCATCCTGTGACTATCTCCTTTATCAAACTCAGATGATAGTGAATGATACTGGGTCTGCTGAATGTGCTGATTCAGCTCTTGCCCATGTTTGGTTATCAAGGAGCAATAGGTACATCTTGCAGTTCTGGCCAGTAAGCCTTGACCAAAAGTCTGGTAGGAATTTGGACCTCTAGAAATATTTTCCTACTTAAAAAAAGATACACATGTAAGGAAACAGACCCCTTTCTTCTAGTGGTCTGGTTATGTCTTCCTGTTGTATCTGGAACTATAGCCAGCCCTACTGCATTCGCAGACAAATTTGAGGGCTTTGTTGAAAGTGCGGAAGGCAGAACCTGGCACTTGATGACCTTGTAAGTTCCTATATTGAACCACCTGGGATGATTGCCACACTCCTGGCTGCTTTCTGTGTGACGTAGAGAGTGTGTTTGTTGTTGGAACCACTTTAAAGTTTGTGTTTCTGTATTTAGCAACCCGAAGCATAATGCTGTGGTTCTGCCTTAATTCACTTGCCTGTCCTGCTGTGCAGATAGACAAAGACCATCTCCTGCAGAAGCCGGCTGCTTAGAGACGCTTGCCAGTGGCCCAAACTTAACTACAAGTTTAAAGGTTGCTTCTAGAGGTTTTCACACATATTACATCACCCTGCTTTTTACCCCTCTCACCAAATGTTTGGGATAATTGCTTTTCACAGTATATCCTAATTTCATACAAAATTGAATAGTAAGCAGTAGCAAACTTAATTATTTTATTCTTTTCTTTTTATTATTTAAGAAATTTTTTAAGCCTGGCAGTGGTGGCGCACACCTTTAATCCCAGCACTCGGGAGGCAGAGGCAGGTGGATCTCTGTGAGTTCAAGGCCAGCCTGGTCTACAAAGTGAGTTCCAGGAAAGGCTCAAAGTTACACAGAGAAACCCTGTCTCGAAAAACCAAAAAAAAAAAAAAGAAATTTTTTAAATTCATTTAACATACCAACCACAGATCCCTCTCTCATCCCTCCTCCTGCTCCCCCCACATCCTTTCCCACCCCGACCCACCCCCCCATCCCCTTGTTCAAAAGGGTAAGGCCTCTCATGGGGAGTCAGCAAAGCCTGGTACATTCAGTTGAGGCAGGACCAAGCCCCTCCCCTCTGCATCAAGGCCAAGCAAGGCGTCCCACCATAGGTAATGGGCTCCAAAAAGCCTGCTCATGCACCAGGGATAGATCCTGATCCCACTGCCAGGGGGCCTCTCAAACAGACCAAGCTACACAACTGGCTCCTGTATGCAGAGGGCCAAGTCCGGTCCCATGCAAGCTCCACAGCTGTTGGTCTAAAGTTGGTGAGTTCCCACGATCTTGGTTCAGTTGTCTCTGTAGATTTCCCTATCATGATCTTGACCCCCCTTGCTCATAGAATCTCTCTTCCCTCTCTTTGACTGGAATCCTGGAGCTCGACCTGGTGCTTGGCTGTGGATCTCTGCATCTGCTTCCATCAGTTACTGGATGAAGGCTCTATGATGATAGTTAGGGTATTCACCAATCTGATTACAGGGATAGGCCAGTTCAGGCATCCTCTCCACTATTGCTAGTAGTCTAAAGTGGGGTCATCCTTGTGGATTCCTGGGAATTTCCCTTGCACCACGTTTCTCCCTAACCCCATAATATCTCCCTCTATCAAGATATCTCTTTCATTGCTCTCCTACTCTGTCCCTCCCCCAGCTTGACCATCCCATCTTCTCCCATCCTCTCCCCTCTATTGCCCCCACTTGCCCCCAGTTTACTCATGGAGATCTCATCTGTTTCCCCTTCCCAAGGCAATGCATGTGTCCCTCTTAGGGTCCTCCTTGTTAGCTGGGTTCTCTGGAGCTGTGTAGTCTGGTTATTCTTTGCTTTACATCTAGTATCCACTTACGAATGAGTACATACTATGTTTGTCTTTCTGAGTCTGGGTTACCTCACTTAGGATTGTATTTTCTAGTTCCATCCATTTCATGATGTCATTGTTTTTTACAGCTGACCAATACTCCTTTGTGTAAATGTACCACATTCTTCAGTTGAGGGACATCTAGGTTGTTTCTAGGTTATAGCTATTATGAATAATGCTGCTATGAACATAGTTGAGCAAGTGTTCTTGTGGTATGATTGAGCATGCCTTGGATATATGCCCAAGAGTGGTATCATTGTGTCTTGAGGTAGATTGATTCCTAATTTTCTGAGAAGTCTGATTTCCAGAGTGGCTGTACAAGTTTGCACTCCCACCAACAGTGGAGGAGTGTTCTCCTAACTCCACTTCTTCTCCAACATAAGCTGTCCTCAGTGTTTTTAATCTTAGCCATTCTGACAGGTGTAAGATGGTATCTCAGAATTGTATTGATTTGCACTTCCCTGATGACTAAGCATGTTGAGCAATTCCTTAAATGTCTTTTGGCCATTTGAGATTCTTATGTTGAGAATTCTCTCTTTATTTTTCTTCTTTAGTAAGAGATAATGCCATCGAGACAGTAATCTCTTCAATAGCCTCTTTGATAAGTGGACAAATAATGACCGTAGTAGCAAAGGCTGCTGCTTTCCTTTGTTGAGAGTTATGTTACAAGTTTTTGTATGTTATAGCACTTAGTTGTGCAGTAGCTTTACAGGTCAAGTATTGTTTGTTTTGTTTTTAGGTTTTTTTTCAGAGTTATTAATTTATTTATGTGTGTGTGTGGACATACATGGCACAGGGGGATGTGGAGGTCAGAGGACAGCCTTCGGAATCATTTCTCTTCCTTCTATGGTGTGGCTCCTAGGGATTAAACTCAGGTCTTGGGCTTAGGGGCAAGCACCTTTACCTGCTCAACCATCTCTCCAGCCCTTGTTTTGCTCTTTGAGACAAGGTCTCACTATGTAGCCCCAGCTGGCCTTGACACATGACCTTCCTTTCCTAGCTTCCTAGTGCTGGGATTACAGGCCTGCACATCACACTTTACTTTGTGTCACCTCGTAGAGGGAGAGACATTTCGAGCAGTTGAGCTGCATGCTTGGAGGTAGCTATGTTAGTACATGTGTCTAACTTATATGTACTTGAGAGTGTGCTTCCAACAGATGTATGGAATGAATGAATGCAGAGCCTAACACTTGTCCTCTCCGGATACCACTTCTTATTGCTCACTCTTTAATTCCTGTGACCTGGTGGCTACGGAGCCGGATAGTGCTGTTCCAGTTTCCCTTGTCAGCTCCAGTGCAAGCCTCATATGCGCATTACTGTAGTTCCCACCAAGTGCAGCTGTGATCTTTAACTCTTCTTTGTTTATGTCACCTGTGAATTTGCCAGTTGAAGTCATCAGTGAGACTGCTGGACAGGAAGGGACAGGGCCTCCAGCTCCTTAAGTTCTCACATGCCATCTCTCTACTAATCAAGTAAAGACTTCCCCTAAGATTTACATTAATATTTATAGCCCAAGTCTTATATATATATATATATATATATATATATATATATATATATATATATTCTTTGTGAAAATTAGGTCAATATTTGCAAATATTAGGAATTTTTCCAGTTCTTCATAAATAAACAGAAGTGTTTGCAAGGTTTCTTAGTTCACTCAGATATCATTTTCTTGTGCCTGTTAATTTGAACTCATTTGAAGTGAGTAGGTTCACTCTTTCTTGGTTTCCTTTCTTTTCTTTTTTTAGGAGAAAGTGGTTGGATTTGCCGATGACAGGACATAGAACCTCTTAAATGCTAGGCAAGTTCTGTATCTCTGGGCTGTATCCCTAAATCTGTTGCTTTTGTTGTTGAAATGGTGTCTCCATATGTCACCCAAACTGGTCCTGAACTTTTGGCTCAGGTAATCCTCCTGCCTCAGCTACCTGGTTAGCTGAGATTGCAGGCATGCTCATTCATAGCCAACTTAATTTCCTCCTAATGATCTGGTCAGTGCTTTTCTACTTTGAAGGTGAATTCCTCAGTAAAGAAGGGGGACGAAGGCACTGAACAGTTCTGCTTTCTGTCTTACATCTGTTAATGACATGCACTTCACTGTCTGCTGCCATTCAAGCTTGGTGTTTTGTTCAGACCCCAGCTCAGGCACTTCCGGGTGCTCTGACTGATGCCATCACCTCAGATAGAAGTGCCCCATCTTAACACAGCACTATGGAGGAGACCTTAACCTTTACAGACTTAACATACATGTTTTATTGTTTGGAACAAAGCTGCAAATGTCTGCGTTTCCAGACATTTATGATGGTGAAATTATAATTGCATAAGATCATAGTAAGGAGAGAGATATTACGTGATGGGACTGGAGAGATAGCTCAGCAAATAAAGTGTTTGTCAAACAAGCATGAAGACCAGAGTTTGGGTCCCCGGTAGCCACATAAAAGTTAGGCAGGTGTGGTGGTCTGCTTGTAATCTTAGAACCTGAGGAGGCAGAGATGGGATTTCCAGGAGTTTAATTAGGGTTTCTATTGCTGTATAAAGACCATGACCAAAAGCAAGTGGGAGGAAAGGGCTTACTTTATCTTACACTTCTAGGTCACAGTCCATCACTGAGGAGGTTGGGACAGGAACTCAAGCAGGCAGAAACTGAAGCAGAGGCCATGGAAGAAGGCTGCTTACCGGCTGACTGTGTCTGCTTTCTTAAAATACCCAGGACCACCAGCCCAGAGGGAGCACCACCCGCAATGGGCAAGCTCTCCCACATCAGTCACTAATCATGAAAATGTTCTATAGTTGCCTGCAGTCTGACCTTATGGTCATATGGAGGCTTTTTTTTTTTTTTTTCATTTGAGATCCCTTCTGTCAGATGACTCCAGCTTGTGTCACGCTGACATCAAACTAGCCAGCAAACCAGGGCAAGCTGGCTAGTTAGACTAGTTAAGTCAGCAAGCTCCAGGTTCAGCTAGAGACCCTGACTTAGTAAGTCAAGTGGAGAATAACTGAGGTAGACACACGAACCACAACAATAACTGATGCTAATATCTGGCCTCTACACACTCTGTCCACATACATTCACACCTCCTGACATGTGCACTCACACAAAGGTAAGCACATGTGTACAACATACACACACACAAACATATATATATATATGAAAAACATCCTGTGCACAAAGTGGATGCTCAAAAGTGGAGTTTGTAATTAGTGAGTTAGCCTACCCAGGCCTTCGGCATAGGCGCTGCCCATCAATAATTTCTAGTATATTAGATTTAGAACATTCCTGTTGTCCTTCATGTTTGTTCCTGTCTTTGTATTTTTAATATTTGGTAGTCAAGGTGAGGCAGTTACCCTTATCTGTACTCTGGAGTGGATGTTATCTTCATTATGTAAGTAATCCTCACTTTATGGCCCGTAGCCACTGGTCCGTCTGCTAATGCTGTGTAGCTTTTCTACAGATGATGTAGTATTTTCTGTGTAGTCAGTCATGGCAGCTCTGAAGACAGTTTTCTTTCTTTCTGATCTTTCTCCACCTGTCCCCCTCTCCCTCCTCCTCTGCAGCTCTCTCCCTGCCTCCTTTCCTCCCTTCCTTCCTCCTTTCTCTTTTGTTTTACCCTAGCGTGCTGACTAGTTTTTAGTGTGTTAGTGACTAGGACTGGTAAGATCAGATCTTCACCTTCTTTCCAGTCTTAGAAGGGTCCTTCTCCACTAAGTATGATGTAATCTGTGTGGATTACTTTTTAGCAGCTGCCTTATGGTTCAGAATATACATACTTATCGTGTGTGTGTGTGTGTGTGTGTGTGTGTGTGTGTGTGTGTGCAGGCACATGTGCCATGTTGGCATGTAGAGGTCAGAGGACAACTTGTGGGAGTTGGTCCTGGAGATGGAACTCAGGTAGTTAGGCTTGGCACCCATCTGCTGAACCATCTTGCCAGCCTAAGAGTTTAGAAATAATAAAAAAGTTGATATTTATCTGTGTGTTTACCGTTTGTCTATACACTTGATTCCTTGTGGAGAGTCGGAGTTCTGTCTGTCCCGTCAACATTTCCCACAGTGTCTGTGCACTGGTGACAGTCAGCTGCTGTGGATGTGTGCAGATGCTTCTCCTTCACTTCCCTGGTGGGAGTTGTCGCTGAGCGTGTCTCCTCTCTGTGACCTGCATGTTGTTCCAGTGTGTTCTGGCTGGTTTATCAAAGACTTCTGTCACTCCTGTCTTCCTTCCTCTGCACCACAAGCATCTTTTTCTTTCTGCCTGCTTTTGGGATTTATTGCTTTTTAAAAATTTTTTATCTTAGTTTTTAACATTTTATATCACTATTAACAAACACTTAAAATTCTACATATGTAGTAAGGATGTGTAAGGAATGCTGTTCATCTTCCAGCTTCTTTTATATCCTCATTCTCTTTGTTTCCTTTCCCCAGAGAGTTTGTAGATAGACAAAGACAAACCTTTCTTTTGATTAAAAAAAAAAAGTAATTTGGTCTGATACTATTTTGTGTTATTGTTTACCATCATTTCTAAATTTTTAAAGTGTAATATTGAAAACCTTCAGAAAGTTGATTACCATTACAAAAATCACTGCTTTCTCTGCCTGTTATGTTTGAGTAGAGCAGTAAAGGTTTTTGTGGTAACTGGACATGGTCTTATGATGGGAAACTCAGCACTTTCCCCATTTTTCGTTTTTTGTTAATAGTATCAACGGTGCAGAATTTGGGACAAGTTGCATGAAGAGCACATCAATGCAGGGCGCACTGTTCAGGTAAGGCTGCTGTGTGTGGTAAATCAGTAGAAAAAGACAGTCTTGAGAAAATTTTGCTAAAATAATTCAGGATGATATAAGCCTCTATCTAAAATGCTCATTTCAAGATGTATGAGATGAGACAAGTGTAAACAGAGTCCATTCCCATTTCACACACTCCTGAGGCAATGGCAGGATTTTTAGTGCACCCATGTCTGTGCTCCATCTCATGAGGTCAGCCGTGGCATTCCACCGGCTAGAAAGTGACAGGTTTGAGATCTTTAGGACTTGTAGGCTTTGAAGTAGGGGGTGCTCAGTTTACTAATTCCTAGCTGACCTCTTTTGTATATTTGTTACTGTTTTACCAGGAACTGCTGAGTCACATTTCATGTTGCCTAGTTTTCCTTCAGGAATAATACATTAACTTATATTTTCACAATTAATACATTGTCCAAAAACCTTACAAAATTCACAGTATTTCACAAGTTGTATTAATTAATTGGTTGGTTGACATAAGGCTACTTGTAGTTTTAACCTTTTTTAAAAAAAATTGCTTTGAAGGGTAAACGTTTTTCACATATGCCTTGTGCAAATATTTCTTAATTGTTGTGTGTGTTCTTCATGTATGTTGTGTAGCTGTACTTGTAAGACACCAACATCTATAATTTGAGAGTTATAGAATTCTACCTATGGAATATATTATCCATATTTAGTTATTTACTTTAAAAAATAAGTTCTAATTATTTTAAACTGGCTTTTAAAAACAGTATTATGTTCAGGGCCTGTGAGATGGTTCGTCAGGTAGAGGCACTGGTCACCAAGCCTGACAGCCCAGGTTCCATGCCCAGGACCCACAGGGTGGAAGGAGAGAGCTGACTCCAGCTGGTTGTCCTCTGACCTCCACATGTGCGCCGTGGCACTCAGGCACACCCACACTAAATAAGTAAGAAAATGTATATCTTGAAAAGATATAATCATTAATTTTAAAAAAGAACAATACAGTAGAGGCAGAACCCCCACAGTTCTCTATCTTTAAGACCTATTTGGAAGAATCCATTGTGAGGGCTTTGGCTCCTTTCCATGGTACCTTGTTATGACTGACTAGCCCGTGTAGCCGTGTGGTTTAGACACCATCTCTTCACCCTGCCGTGTGGGTGGAGCTCTAGCCTCCCACTTCACTCTCCTGTCTCCCTTCTCCTTTATAATTGCACATAGACAGTCCGTTGGTTCAGTTAGCACTCAGTACCTCATTATTTTGATTATAAGGACATTATTTTCTGCCAAGTCAAATATAGTGAAATACAGTCCAGCCCTTTATTTATTTTTTTTGAAGTTAATAACAACCTTATTTTTAATTACCTAGCTTTCTCTCAGTGTATTTTTTGAGTTGTGTTAAAATGTTCCACATGTCTTATATTGCTGTCAATGATATTTTCATGTGTTTAGATATATGTGTCCCATTCTTTATTTTGAAAGTTCTATCCCTAAGCCCTTCATCCCCCAGTACCAGTGTGGACTCTGTCTGATGCATAGGTGCAAACTTCCTGGTATGTTTCTATGCAAGGAGCTGGGAGTTTTCATGGATATTTGGTTTTCCCCCATATTTCCTCCACTGTTTTGTTGGTTAGCACCCAGAGGTAAAGGATTAAGTAACAGTGTGTCAAAAACCCTCACTGTAGATTCACCAGGTGTAGAATTCCCTTTGGAATTGGTTTTCAAGAGTGAGTGCTTTCCAGCTCTGTGTGTAATTCTTTCAAAATCTGAATCACCTGATTCCCCAGACTTTGCAATGGACTTTTTTCCTCCTTGGGACCTTTTGTACTCTGTTTATCTCTACCTAGTACTCTGAAATTTTAATAATGTGTTTTGTGTTGTATCTTATCATTTCCATCTCAAAATTCATTTTCATAGTTCTATGAAATTTGATTTATTTATTTGTATTTTGAGACAGGATCTCACTCGTGCACAGATTGGCCAGGAACTCACTGTGTAGCCCTGGGTGTCCTCAAACTTATGGCAGTCCTCTTGACAGCCTCACAAGTGCAGGGATTGGAGGCAAGCACTACCATACCCAGCTCTAATTTATTCTCCTTCATCCTCCCTCCCTCCCCCTCTCCCTCCCTCCCTCCCCCTCTCCCTCCCT
>CABHPP010125119.1:7350-22185 GCA_902168425.1 Peromyscus attwateri | reverse complement strand
AACCTTAGTGAAGACAGGCAGATCTCTGGAACCTTAGTGAAGAAGACAGGCAGATCTCTGGAACCTTAGTGAAGACAGGCAGATCTCTGGAACCTGCTGTCCAGCCAGTCTAGATACTCAGTGAGCTCCAGATTCAGTGAGAGACCCTGTCTCAGAAAATAAGGTAGAGAGGAATAGAGGAAGACACCCAACAGATGCTGACCTCTACTCCACACAAAGGGTTACACATACATGTACAAATTGTATACACTCTATTTTACTGTAAGGGTCAGTAAACTGACTCCCAGACTGTACCTGGCCTGACAGCTGTCTGTTCGTTTGTTTGTCTGTTTACTATTTTATATTACAAATGCAGAGTTGAATAGTTACAACAGAGACCATATGGCTTGCAGAGTCTAAGCTGTGTACTCCCTGGCCCTACAAAAAGGGTTGCCAGTCTCTGTTTCACTGAATGGTGGAACTCAGATTGCGTGGCTCAGTGGTTATAAAAACGAGTCTGAGAACCTGGGTTCAGTCCCCAGAACCCATATCAAAAGCTAGACACCATAGTACATGTCCATGATTCCAGCATTCCTACAGCAAAATGGGAAGCAGAGACAGATGAGTCCTCCAGAAGATTCTGGGCTTTCTAGTCAGGAGAATTTAGTGTAGCAGTAAACAAGAGAGACCTTGCAAAACAGTGCAAGGCAAGAACCGACACCAGAGGTTGTTCTTTACCTTACACACAAGCACATACGCACAAATTAAATATATTCAGCATATATTTAAATTAGTATAGCTGCAATATAATGAAAATTGAGATTGTATGAAATGAATGCAAGATGTCCCTAGAAAAGGTTCCAGAAGTGCAAGGAATAGCTGTTAGTAGCTGCAAATAAGATGGAGGAAAGCAGATTGGTTTGAGATTGAGATGGAAGTACGACTTGTTTGTACAAGATGGTAACTAGATTATAGGCCTAAGAGGTGGCATTTGCCTCTTCCCAGATCCCATGTGCTGGTGCTATCAAGATTTAGTGTAGGTCCAGTGGTCCTGAGCGTGTTAATGTTAATGAGATTATTATGACTTGGGCTTCTTACCATCTTGACTGTTTAATGTTTCACTAATAATCACACGATTTGATTGAGATATTGACTGTGTCAGAGAATTTGCGTACTGATTTTTAAAATCATGTTGACATTATTGGCCTCCATCTGGCATAAAAGATTTATGTGTGCCATTGAAGTAATGAGATCAAACTTGTTAAATTCATGTGTTTCCTTACTTTATTCATTTCTGCTCTGGATTTAGTGTATAGGCTTGTTCATGGCTAGTTTGTGATAACAACATTTTTTTATTTTGGAGAAACAAGTTACAGGTTTTCCAGATTTATCAGAATTAGGTTTCTGTAAAACCTTCCTTTTTTCACTTTGATTTCATCTTTTGAGACAAAGGACTTCCTATGTGATCTAATTTTCCAACCTTTTCTTTTATGTTTTATGCTTTTGGTATTTTGTACAAGTAATTTTCTCCATACTTATATGATGATAAACAAGATTTTGTTTCAAACTACTTCATTAATTTTATTTTTGAGAAACAATGTTATATAGCTCAGATTGGCCTTAAACAAATTATAGAGTTGAGGATGGCCCCAAAATCTTGATCATCCTATCTCTGTCCCCTGAGCCCTAGTATTACCCCTAGTATTAACAGGTGTACACTACTATACAGGATACTAATTAATTTATTCTTAAGTACCTTACAGCACATGTGTGTGTGTGTGTGTGTGTGTGTGTGTGTGTGTGTGTAGAAGTGTTTAATGTTGACTTTCTTTTAATTAGGCTTTCTAAATTTTTGGTCAGTGTACATATGTAGTTAGTTTTCATAAATAGATTTTTATTGCCAATTACTTTTAAACTCTTATAATTTCTAATAATTTTTTGTAATCCCTTTGGATTTTCTTTTTCTAGTTCAACTTTTTGAGACTCATTTTTCTTTTCTTACAGTATCACTATATTTTCAGATTCCTATTTTATTTTGATTACTTGATTTTTTTTTTAATCTGGCTTACTGACCACTTGAAAGAGTTGCTTAAAAATAAACTTGTTCAGCCAGGTGGTGATTGCACACACCTGTAATCCCAGTACTTGGGAAGCAGGGGCAGGCAGATCTCTGAGTTTGAGGCCAGCCTGGTCTACAAATTGAGTTTCAGGACAGTTAGGGCTAAACAGAGAAATTTGACTTGAAAAGCCAAAAAAAAAAACAAAAAACAAAAAACAAACAACTTGTTCAAATATATATCCTTTTAAAATTGCCACATAGGGCCAGAGAGATGGCTCAGTGGGCAAAAGCATTTGCCACCAAGCCTGATAGCCTGAACGATACTTGTAATCTGCATGGCTGAATGAGAGAACCAATTGCCAGAAGTGATTGTTCTGACTACATATGTGTACGCGCGCACACACACACACACACACACACACACACACACACACACACTTAAAATAAAAACAATTTAAACATTATATAAAACAAAACATTTCCTTCTGTAAAAGAATTCTTTTATTTAAATTTTTCATACAGTATATTTTGACCTTATTGCTTCTCTTCCCTCAACTCTTTCCCAAATTTTTCTTACCTCTCTACCCACTAGACTTTATAGTCTCTCTCAAAAAAAAAAAAAAAAAAATTCCAGTAAGAGGAAAAACCAAGAAAATGAAACAAAATAAAAGGTACACAAAATCCATGGAGTCAGTTTCATGTTGGCCAACTACTCCTGGGCATGGGGCCTGCCCTGGGGTGTGGCTGATGCACCCAGTGACACTTTCTTGTAGAAAACTGGTTTTCCCTTTGCCAGCAGGTATCAATTGCAAATTGCTTCTTGGTTAAGGGTGGGACCTGTGTTCACTTCCCCTCTGTTTTTATTTCTATTTTTCTGGATGTAAAATGTCATTATACTATATTCAAATTATAAATTAATAGCTTGAATCATATGAGACAGTTTGCTTTATACAAGTTACATACAATTTCTGAACTTGAGTTTCCTCAAGTTAACATAATGGTCCCTAACTCTGGGGATGATTGTAAGATTGTTAGTCATATGTGCCAAAAACCTACACAGCCCATGTAATAACAGCAGATATTCAGTAAGTTAGTTTTAAATGGGTTATAGAATCACATTGCTTTCATCCACTCTTCTGACCCATCCTATAAAAGTGTAAAATGAATATTTTGGGTGTGGATGTGTGTGCTGGCCAGAGGTCAGTGTCAGGTGTCTTCCTCAGCCGCCTTGTTTTTTGAGACTGAGTCTCTCACTGAACCTGGAGCCTGCCTATTTGGCTAGACTGTCTGCTGGCCAGTGAGCTTCAGGGATCCTCCTGTCTCTGCCTCCGCAGTGCTGGATCCCTGGCACGTGCCACTGTGCCTGGCTTTTTTATGTGGCTGCTGGGGATCTGAACTCATCTCCTCATGCTTACATAACAAGCATGCTGCCAACTGAGCAATCTCCCTAGCCCTATAATAAATACTTTGAAAAACAGTGTCTCTTGTCTCCCCTCTAAATCTTAACTTTATTTATTTATTTATTTATTTATTTATTTATTTATTTATTTATTTATTTTTGGTTTTTCGAGACAGGGTTTCTCTGTGTAGCTTTGCACCTTTCCTGGAGCTCACTTCGTAGCCCAGGCTGGCCTCGAACTCACAGAGATCCGCCTGCCTCTGCCTCCCGAGTGCTGGGATTAAAGGCGTGCGCCACCAACGCCCGGCTCCCCTCTAAATCTTAACACACAGTGGGAACACTGATTGCTAACAGAGGTTATGAAAAGTATCTCTCAGTTTCTGCCTTGGGGGGTCCTGGCTGGGTGACAGTGCAAACAGTCAGTTCAGTATCTGTTTAGAGATTTAAAGCTTCGGGAAGAGTTAACGAAAGTTAGTATTTGAGTAGTTGTGAAATGTGTTATAAAAATTGTCTATCTGGATTCTGGATAGTAGGTAATTTTTTTTTTTTTTTTTTTTAGATAAAAGAAACCAGAAGAACAGAGACATTTAGTGCTTGTCTAAAATATAGTTTTTAAAGGAATTTGAGAATCTTGGTGTTTGAAGTACTTAATGGCAGTGTTAGGAGTCCAGGTCTCGGTGCTCTAGTGGCTTAGTTAGATGCTGTGGGAGGCTTGCTCCCACCTTTTAAAGGGTTCCTATGAGGAGGAGAGAGGAATAAGAAATATTAGATAGAATGGTAGGCCTAGCCAACAAGAGGAAAGAAACATAGGATAGATTTAGGAGGACCTGGATCAATACCCAGTGGCCCCTTCTGTGTCTTATAAAGGGCTTTTTATGACAATGCCAAGGGGCAGGTCAAAAGACCTTCCCCTTGCTAGATCAAAGCCCATTGCACAGCCAAGTGCAGACCCTTCCACATACCTGGTAATCACACACATGGTCAAGTCATCCCCTTATGCAGCCCCGCTGGGTAAAGCAAGCTCAGATCTCACTGAGAAACCTCTGTGGGCTCCCACAAGATGCAATAGTATGGTGGTTCTCAATCTGTGGGTCATGACCCTTCCAAGGGGTTACCTAAAAACATTTGCATATCAGATTCATAACATTAGCAAATACATTAAGATTCATTATTATTATATATTATATATAATATTATTAAGATACATTAAGATTCATAGCAGTAGCAAAATTACAGTTATGAAATAGCATTGAAAATAATCTAATGGTTGGGGGTCACCACAGCATGAGGAACTGTATTAAGGGGTCACAGCATTAGGAAAGTTGAGAACCACTGCCATATTGAGAATCAATTCCCATGTTTAGTCATATTTTCTTTATAATCTCTTACTATTATCTCAAATGGATAGGCATTGAAGTATGGCCCTTAACACATAATAGTAGATGCTCATTAAATACTTGAATAAATGAACTAAGTCCTTTTTTCCCTTTGACATATCCTTGCCTGCTCCCCCAACCTCAGGCTGAAAATTGAACCTAGAGTGCCATGCAAGCTAGACAAGTGTTCTTCTGTGATCTATGCCCTCAGTTGTGATTTTCAATCTTTTTAATACTTGGTTATTAGTTTAAAATATATTTACACATTATTTTTAGTACTGGTTGATACTAAAACATGGGGAACATCATACTATCAATAACCTTTATGAGGTAAACAGTACAAATAAAGAATAGTCCAGATTTATTTTAATTAAATCGTTATGACTCTGGAGCCCTTAGCAGCAAATCATACTATGTCTAGAATATGTTTGCTGTGGTATTTAAATGTTTACCAGTGGACTTGTGCTTGTGTTTGTAAAGAAATCTGATTAATTATTACGATACCAAATGTTTTCTGCTGTACACAATTTGCTCTCAAAATTGCATGTTATAAAAACATATTAGGAATCCTAAACCAATATTTAATGAAGGCAAATATATGCATAGCCACTCATCTTTTAATCATCAAATACATAATTAGCCATTTTTTTCAGAATTCTCAATTAACTTAGAATAATTGCTTTTTACAATTATCATTCATATAGAGAAGTATATATTTGACTATATCTTAAGCTTTAGACAGGAATTTGGAGATATTTCTGAACAAAGTGGGAAAAGAGACTAGTTATTAAATTTAGTTATTAATCTGAATAAGTGAGGATATGTTCTTATTTGAAAGTTTTGGCATAGTTTACAGTTTATAAATTTGTATCTTGCAAAATGTATTAAATACTGAGTTGATAAACTTACCTTTTTAAAGCTTGCTGCCCTTATGGTTCCATTGCTCTAAGTTGTGGATATTTCTGTAGATTTTTTTATTATTGTTATTATAAGATGGGGTCTCCTGCACAAGCTGGCCTGGAGCTTTCTATGTGGGTGAGAATGACCCCAAGTTCCTGATCCTCCTGTCTCCACCTCTGAGTACTGGGATTACAAGAACACTCACCACACTGGTTTAATGCCATGCTGGTCTTGAACCAGGACTTTGTGTGGGCTAACCCTTCCTGTAGTTTCAGGGTTTAGCATTCCTGCCTTCTGGTCTGACTATTAGAAGAACAGAAATATTTTATCATCTACCATTTCTTCAGTGTTACTGTAGATACTTGAAAGAGCTATATGCAAAAGAAAAGAAAATTCTTCTTCTGTACATCTTGTGTTTGGTGTAGTGGCATGGGGAAAGAATCAAGAGATTTTGTTTTTATACATTTTTAAATTTTATTCTGTTTTGGTTCTGGAGACTGAACCCAGGGCCTTATACGTGCCAGACAAGTACTCTACTACAAAGCTGTATCCCCAGCCCAAAGTGTTTATTTTTAACAACATAGAACTGTCCATATTTGGGGAGGATTTTTTTCAGTAAATTTCTTTTTATAAGTATGAGTGTTTTGTCTGCATGTATGTCTGTGCATCCTATGCACTCAGTGCCCACAGAGGCCAGAAGAGAACATTGGATCCCTTGGGACTGGAGTTGTGAGTGGCCATGTGGGTGCTGGGAACTGAACCCAGGGCCTCTGCAAGAGCAGCCAGTGTTCTTACTTGTTGAGCCATTTCTTCAGCCCTGGGTATGCTGTTTTAAGGGGGTATACTGATGTGGTGATGCAGCCAGGCAGTTCTGTCACTTCAAACTTGTGTCATTTTTTCTGTGGTGACAACATTGACAATCCTCTAGCTGTTTGGACACATACCAGAAAGTGTGGTTAGGTGTAGTTCCCCTGCTGTAACATCAGAGTGCACTAGAACTGTAGTTTTGTGCCTGTTGAACAACCTCTCCACTTTCCTCTTCCCTCCCCAGCTTCTGGTGACCATTATTCTATACTCGGCTTCTAGGAGAGCAACCATTTTAGATTCGGAGATCAATGAGATCATTTGGCATTGTTCCTTCTGTGCCTGGTGTAATGTCCTCCAGATTCATCCACGCTGCAAATCAAAGGCTTTATTACTTTTTCTTGGGTGCACAGTTTCCACTTGTATGTCCACCTGCCACCAGATTTTCATTACCAACTCACCATTGGCTGACACTTAAGTTGCCTTTGTATTTTGTTTGGCTTTGCAGACAGTGCTGTGGATAGCATGGGAATACAGATAGAAACCACTTTGACAAACTGATTTTATTTCCTTTGGATAGACACCTTGAAGTGGGACTTCTGGATTACAGGGTGATCATTTTTATGTGTGGGAACCTCTGTTCCATTTTTTATAATTGCTGTACTAATTTAGATTTCCACACAAGAGTATCTAAGAGTTCCCCTTTCTCTACATCTTTGATAGCATTTTTTTTTTTTGTTGGTTTTTCAAGACAGGGTTTCCCTGTGTAGCTTTGCACCTTTCCTGGAACTCACTCTGTAGACCAGGCTGGCCTCAAACTCACAGAGATCCGCCTGCCTCTGCCTCCCGAGTGCTGGGATTAAAGGCCTGCACCGCCCGGCGCATTTGTTATTTTTTAAGGTAGATTTTTTTTAAGTAAATAAATACCTAACATAATTGATGGTTACACTTGCCACGAAGAAAAGTAAAGCCAGGGATCAAAAATCATAGTAATGAACTCTTTTATAAGTAGTCGTTATGGAAGGTTCTGGATAACATTTTAGGAAAGCCCTGAAGAAACTTAAGTCATAAACTCAGGAATGGAGTTCTCAAGGCTGGGGAGAGTCTGGTGTGAAGGCTGTGGTGGGAGGATGTGTGGCATGTCCACTGGATGCTAAGGAGGTTGTATGGATGGCTAGTGTGCATGAAGAGTGTACAGGAGATGAAGTCAGGCTTCAGCTGGGGCACACCATGGGAGGCCTTGAAGGATTGGGAAGAAAGCTCTGGAAGGTTTTGAGTATATAGTGACCTGAGACAACCTGAAGACATCTCTTTTCTATTATAATAATGATAATCTTGAAGGGCCAATGATAGGAACAAGCAGATGAAGAAGGTGGCTAGTGTAATCATCAGGGTACTGTTTGTTAGACATGCTTTTGTGTGGTGTCTACTGGGAAGACAGGAACAGATGTGTACTCATCCCACACAGGGAATGAACTATAGATCAAAGAAACAGTTCCACCAAAGTCTTACTTAAGTGAACCAGTGAGTTTATTAAGGGTTACTTACAGAAGTATGGATGAGTTGAAGGCAGCTGCATCCCTGAAAATCCACCAAAGCTGGGGTGAAAACTCACAAAAGCTGCTTCCCTGGAGCTCTCTGATTTTCAGGCAGCTTGACTGGTGAGACAGTCCCTTCTACCCAGCGATATAACCTTGCAGGAGGGGCCTTATGGCTCTTCTAAGTTTCAAGAACTTCCTCAGACTTGTGAGTTCAGTTCCTGACCTTTTATACTCTGTTAACTTCCTGCTACCAAACCTTTTTCCAAGATAGTATATTTTAATTTGCTGTACAACATTAGTGAAGGTATACGCAATACCTGTAACCCACCCCACCCCACATGACTGATAGGCAAGATTTTTACCTGCTCTCTTTGTAACTCTACTAGATGATCTCTACCCCAAGTCTAACAGAACAGGAAGCTGCCTGAAAGCAACTCTAACACTGAGAACATTAAAAAAAAAAAAACTATACATACACATATTTTAGACACATAGAAACATTTAAAATTGTAAGATAATATGATAAACACCATACATTTACCACTCATCTATGTCATTTCCTCATATATGATCCTCATAGTTCCTTCCTTTTCTTTTTTCAAGGAAGGCGCCAGTTCTAGCAAAGCCTAGTGTGTGTCCTTCCTCCATCCTGCTTCCCATCCCCCACTTCGTCTGAATGAAATCTTTGTCTGACTTAAGTAGAACTATATAAGTAATTTATTGCTACACATTTCTTCTCCTGTTCCTCAAATAATTTTCTTGTGGTATTAACTGCCATATCATAGGTTATACATACTTAAAGTACCTAATCTTTAATGTATATTTGACCTGTATCTATATGATAAAGGTCTCCCATAATCAAGGTCATGCATATTTTATCACCTGAATCACTTCTCTCTGCACTCTGGGATCCCTGTGCCCTCTTGGTCTCTCTCTTCCCCGACCCTCAAACCACTAACTGGCTTTCTGCTGCTGTTCACTAGGTAGGAGATTTCTTAGGACTTTATGTAGTCTATACAGTCTATGAAAAACATAATTATAGAACACAAAATCCAGTTTATTTCACTTTGTGAATGTTCCAAGTTTACCCTCATGTTCTATGCATCCATACTTAATTTCTTTTTATTAATGATTAGCATTGTATTATATGAATCTATCATAGTTTATCTATTTACCTGTTAGTAGACATTTGGTTTGTTTATTGTTTTGTCTGTTACAAATAAAGCTGCTGTGAACATTTTGGTATGGACAGAGTAATTGTTTCTCTTGGGCAAATAACTTAGGAGCAGAATGATGGCATTGCACGATAGTTGTTATTTAACTTTTAAAGAACTGCCTGTTTTTCAAAACAATTGTTCCATTTTATTCCCACCTAGTTTCTCATGTCCCTGTAGACACTTGATATAGTCAGTATTTTTAATTTTATCTAATTTAATAAGTCTGTAATGTGCTTTGTAACTTTAATATTCATTTGCCCAATTAATAGTTAATGATTTCTTTTAGACAGGGTCTGGCTGTGTAGCTGGGGATGGCCTCCAACTCCTCATCCTACCTTACTCTCTCTAGAGTGAGTACAGACATGCCTCACCACATCCAGCTGCTTCCATTTCAGTTGGGGTGGTTTTTCTCTAATTGTACTGTCTCCCTTCTTGACTTGCTAGCTATAACTTCTCTCTTTTAGTAGTTGTTTTAGAGCTCATTGTAGTCATCTACTACTCTTTGTTTTCAAGTGATAGTATAGGACTTCCCATGTTTAAGAAACTTGAACACACTTGTGTTTCTCCTGTGCCTCTTTATACTGCTGCTCTCCTGTACCTCACCCCTGTAGCCCCTAGAACACTTAATTGCCGTGTAAGGTGACATGGTGGCGGTGTAAAAGCCTGTGTAGTGCCCATGTCATTCCATTCTGATGTGCTTACAAGTGCCTCTGTGTGGATCCATCTTTTTGTGTTTCATCTTACCTTTAGCTTTTAAAGATTTGACATTGCTTGGAGTACAGTTCTAATTGGATGAACTCTTTTCACTTTTTTTTCTGTTTTGGATAGAAACTTTAGCACCTATAGAATTCTGGACTTTGAAGACAGTCCGTTGTCATCTCACTTGGGTTCCTGTGAACCCATCTTTGTGCCTCTGCAAGCTGTCTATTTCCTCTCGCTGCTCTTACGACTTTCCTGTGGTCACAGCTTTGGGGACTGTCACAGGACATGGTGCATTTTTGTCACTGTCACGTGCTTCAGTTTGTTGAGTTTCTTTGACCTCTCAGTTTACTGTTGCGTTATTTCCTGCTTCTTTGTCCTTCTGTCCCTCCCTTCTCCAAGAACTCCAGACACATGTGCTTTAGTGTCATCTCACAGCTGACTGGTGCCGCCTTTTCTCTTTTCCTTTTGAGTGACACCCAGTGCTCTGCCTCTGTCTCCTAGTCTCTAGTGGTGGGGTTAAATCTGTCATTAGTCCCTTTCATATATTGTCATCTCATACACATTGAAGTTGTCATCTCTGGAGTGTTTTGACTTGGATTTCCTTAATTATCATCCTTATTGGTACTTAATTTTTCAAACATGTAAAATGCAGTTGTAATAACTTAATATCCCTTTCTACTGCTTTAGTGTCTGTGTCATTCAGGTCTATTTTAGATCTGTGATTAGTTCCCCCGTTATAGTTCCTATTCTCCTGTTTCTGTATCTGTCTGACGATGCTTGATCTCGTTAACTGCTGTATGTTTTTATGTTCCTATAATATTTCTTGAGCGTTGTTCTGGATTGTTATTAAGTTGCTAGTTACTTAGAACCAATGCGGTAATGCTAGGTCCTGCTTTAATGATTCATTAACTAGAGGCTAGCTGGAGCAGTGCTTAGTTTGCTCAATGATTCCTTCTTTCTGAGTGCCCTCAGTGCCGTGTGGATGGGAGGTTTCTAGTGTTGCTGGTGGAGACAAGTGCTGCCTCTGCGCTGTGGGAGTGCTGGGCACTATTTTTTTTTTTCAATATCTTCAGATGATTCTTTCCCCAGCCTTGTATGGGTTCCTCACTTCGAGGTTCTACTTCACTTCCCACCGAACACTCTCACAGCAGCATCTGGGTATCTCCAGGGCTATAGTACATGTTTCTTTTCTCGCCAGTGCTCGAGTCTTAGAACTCTGCGGTCCTTGGACAAGCTGACCAGTCACTAAGGTTTTGAAACTGCAAGTAGATATGCTTAACACCTTTCTTCTCTGGAGTAAGAAAATGTTAGCATAAAGAAAGACTTTTGTGGCCAGTTTTTACAAGGAAGTGAAGGTGCTGGAAACTGTTACTGTGTAAGTCACTGGAGAAGCATCGTGGCCCTTACAGAAATGTCCTCAGCCCCACTTCTCCGCAGACATTGACTTGGAACTTGTTGGGAGCAGACATATCTGAGGCTCACCTTAGAGATTCTGGTTCAGGAGATTTCAGAACTCATTTGGAAGGATACTGCCTGTAAGAAGTCTGCTCAGTTCTGCAAGCTGCACAGATACACAAAAGTAAAACCAGTCAGAGACTCGGTAGATGGGAAGTGTGCCTTTCATGATCTTACTAGGAGGCAGAAGGAACACTGGGTCTACTTGTTTATTTCCCAAAAGGGTGTTTGGGCAGGAGGAGAAGCAATAGAAAAGGGAGCGAATGAGGGGAACAGACAGCAGTTCAGAGGGAAGGAGCCACCTGGGAGGGCAGGGGAGGTAGCAAGTGGCAGGTAAGAAGCAGCTTCCTAATTGGCGTCAATAGAAAGGAAGTTACTCTAGGTTATTGTGAGTTCAGAGGAATTGAACTTGAATTTAATTTAAAATATTTATGAGATTAATCTGGACTCTGGATCTTTGACCTGTGTCCTAATTGGCATAGGGTAGGATGGGGTGGATGACATCTAAGGCATCATGCTGTCTCCCCTCTAGGAAGGACAGATGCTGCTACTTCACTTGGCCCAGTGCTTTCGCCCAGTGTGTAAGCTAGTTCAGCTCAGTGCTGTTAAATATGGAAACGATAGGGTGTCCTGCTGCAGATGAAGTGCAGACCAAGAGGGCTTTGTGTTTAGTATGTCTCTGAGACTGTTTTTCAGAGACAGCACCAAGCTACTGCTTTGTGACACCTATCCAGATCTCTGTAGTGACACAGATTTCCTTTGGGCATGTTTCTTACCCCCTTGCAAATTTGAAATTTCCCTTAATACAGAATCAAAAGCAAAACAGGAGCTAAGTGGTTCTGCTCTCTGCATCATCTGTTAGCATTACACCATCTGCCCCAAGCAGTGGGCCCGAGCCTTCTCTCTTGTTCTTGTTGTACGTGTATTTTTATATCCTCTTATTGTTCTTAACGTTTTCACCAGCCTCCGCTCATTCTGGGCGCTTACTTGCATGATTCTCCTTGTTTCACACCACTCTTGGGTTCACTCGACTCCCCCCCCCACCTCCCCTCCCCCGCTTTTGGTAAGTGTCTCAAGATTCTGAATTTCCTATACTGTACCCTGCAGTCATACGTGATTCTTTGGATGTTACTTTCTTTTATCACTTGGGATTTATTTGCTTTTATAGTGTCATAAGTTCACTTTTTAGAAGGTGACACCACCCACCCTTAAACCTTATCACAGTAATTTATGCTGTGGCATCATACAGCCTTTTTCTTCAAAGCTGATAAAATTAACTTCCCCAGGACTCACAAACTGCAGTATTCCTCTTGCTGTCATCTATCAGTCACTCCATGCTGATGTGTGCCTCTCAGGGCTTATCCCTACAGCATGGTTTTATGTTGGTAGGTTGGAATTCATCCCAAAGAAGTAGTCTCTTTCATTACTTCTTCCACCCGATGAAAGGAAAAAGATTCATAGGCTAATAACTCAACCTACCTCCACAGTTAGACCTCCACGACATCTTATCCCTACACAGGTGTTTTCAACCATATCTATCCTTAGGTTGGTTATCACTTAGATCAATGTAAATTTCTTTTCTAAAAGCATTCAACTCTGAACTATATTGAATGTACTATAGAATACTTACACTGTAAATATACTCCTAAATAATTACACTTAGGTACTCGTGAACCAAAATGGATAGCTGCAAGCATTCTAGAAGGCCCTGTGGCCTTGTCTCGATTACCATCACCTTTCACCAGAGGCATCACCATCCTGACTTTTGTGGACAATATTTTCTATCTTCTCTGTTTAAATTTGCCACCAAATGACTCCTTGAGACAACAATTTGGCTCAACCTGTTTCAGAACATTATAGGGACTGAACTAAGCAGTGTGTGTCTTTGAGACTGCCTTGCTGTTTACTGATGTTGCCTATAACAGTATCTTCTAGTACATCTTTTGAAGTGGGCCTGTTCACTTACTACTGTTGCTGTACTGAATTCCTACATTTCCCTCAGATTTCTGTACCTTGTTTGTGAGACTGCATGAGTTTGCTGTGGATAGTTTCTTTTCCTTGTTGACTTTTGTTATCAAGGCCTAGTCTTTGACTATTCCCATGAGGAATTCATATAATTTCTTATAAATATTTGGTAAAACTGACTAGTGACACAATTTCTGCTGATTTTGCTCTGTTGTTTAAAAACAATTTGGGCCGGGCGGTGGTGGCGCACGCCTTTAATCCCATCACTCAGGAGGCAGAGGCAGGTGGATCTCTGTGAGTTCGAGGCCAGCCTGGGCTACCAAGTGAGTTCCAGGAAAGGAGCAAAGCTACACAGAGAAACCCTGTCTCGAAAAACCAAAAAAAAAAAAAAAAACAAAAACAAAAAAAAACCAATTTGGTTGACTGTTGTTTAACATGGGGAAAGGAGAGGCAGGACAATTTTTAAAAATACACATTTAATTTGTTTAATAGTAACTAGGTATGGTGACCAGTGCTTACAGTCTCTGCATTCAGGAGGTAGAAGAAGCAGGAGGATCAAGAGCTCGAGGCCAGCCTTGGCTCCATAGCAAAATTGAGTCTATCCCGGGCTGGATGAGACCCTATCTCAGAAAACAAGAAAAACAAAATTAATGTTTATGTGACCATTTAGGTTTTGATTTTTCATCAGTTTGATAAATTACAGTTTTGTAGAAATTTTTCCATTTTATCTCACTTTTCTAACTTATTGGCATAAATTTATTCATAATCTCCTTTGTTTTGGTTTGGTTTTTGTTTGTTTTTCAAGACAAGGTTTCTCTGTGTAGCCCTGGCTGTCCTGGAACTCCCTCTGTAGACCAGGCTGGTCTTGAATTTAGATATCCATCTGCCTCTGCCTCCTGAGTGCTAGGATTAAAGGTGTGCACCACTCTGCCTGGCTTATTCATAATTTCTTATTATCTTTTTAATTCTTTAAGATTTGTAGTGATGCCTCCTTGTTTATGATTTAGGTTATTTGTGTCTGTTTTTAAAACTACTTTTGTGAAGCTTATCAGTTTTTTACTCTTTCCAAAAATAGTTTTGGCTTTGTTAGTCTGTGTGTACCTGTTTCTTTGTCTCATGAAGTTTATTCACATCTTTGTAATTTTCTCCTTTTTATATTTGCCTTTGTTTTTGTATTTTCTTGTAGGTTCTTGAGATGGATATTTAGCTTGGTAATTTCTAGCCATTCTTTTCTTGTTTTTCAAATAAAAGCCCAGAGAAAGCTGTGTATGTCAGCTGCATGGAGGGGAGGCCTAGAGTAGAGAAAAAAGCCAGCCTGAGGTCAGAGGATGGTCGCTCATGGATGAGGGAACCCAAATTGTCAGGGAATTTAAAAGCAGATGTTGGCTCTGTCAAGCATCTGAAAGGAAAAGACAGAAGAGAAGAAAAAGGAAGGAAG
>CABHPP010125118.1:6816-22452 GCA_902168425.1 Peromyscus attwateri | reverse complement strand
CATCACTAAGATGATGAGAGCATCACTAAGATGAAGAGAGCACCACTAAGATGAAAGGCCTGTGACTGACCACCGTCACCTCCATGGGGGTAACAGGGCTTTCCCAGATGGTTACTTGGAGGGATGAGTTCCCAGGGTGTTGTTCAAATCTTAGATGGTCTTTTAATAAAAAACAAAAAAACAAAAAAACCCAGATCCAGATATCAATGTGAAAGATCAGAGAAGCAGAATAGGCAGCCACTAATTCTTACCTCTAGGAAATCCTCAGTCTAAAGAGAGTGAGTTCCTGTTTCCTCGAGCCTTGTATACCTTTCTCTGCCCTGCCATATCACTTCCTGGGATTAAAGGCATGTGTCCTTCCCAAGCAAAGGCATGAGATCTCAAGTGCTGGGATTAAAGGTGTGTGCTACTATGCCTGGCCTCTATGTCTAATCTAGTGGCTGGCTCTGTCCTCTGATCCTCAGGTAAGTTTATTAGGGTACACAATATATCACCACACCAGGGCCCTACCTCTTGCCAGTGGCAAAGGGCTTCCCCACCTCAATCTTGAGGGTTTGTGAGGATCACACCTTCAGGGGCTGGTCCCAACTGTGCTGTGCTCTCTACATTCCCCAATACTACCTGGAAAAGAAGGGTGATAGCAAGAGGCCAAGGTGGGTCCAGAGGCCCGCTACTGGGAGATGACAGCCCAGCCGTGGCTCAGGGGGACCCAGCTATATGGATGAAATGAACATCACACAAACCTAGGGCACCAACGTTCTAAGGAACTGATGGCAGGGGCAAATGCAGATTTGACAATGGAGGGGGACAAGAAGAAGAGAGAGACTGGGGTGCACAGTTCTCAGTGGCTTTAGGACCATCATATTCAGAGACCACGCAGCTCAGGCAGGAGCCCGCCCATCCCTGTCTCAAGGGGTGGTAGAACAGAGAATTCCGCAGCTGTATGGCTTCAAAAGTTCCTGGCTGGATTCTGCCTGGGACTTGGAAGGACTTAGAGCCTTGAGTTGATGGAAATGGAGACAAGGTATCATGGTTTTGTCTTGCTTTAATTATTGGTTTATAGTGCTGGGATGGAACCCAGGCCCTCGTGCATGCTAGGGAAACATTCTTACAGAGCTACAGCGGCAAGCAACCATTCTGAGAAAGAGTCTCACGGTGCCTGGGCTAGACTTGGACTCCTGTGCTCAAGTAATCCTCTTGCCTCAGTCTCTCAAGTCACATCCCAACACAGGTGTGTCCAAGGCACCCAGTCACATTGTTTTTTCTAGACAACACCCCGCCCCTACATCAGTTTAGGAAGCATAAGCTTTGACCTTCTCCGCTGTGTCTTAGGTGTCTTTGGGAATGACATGAAACACATAAAGCCCTTTCTTGTCTGTGCTGATTCTGGGAAGGACTATTCAGGTTTAGCCCCATCTCAGAATTAACCATGGCCTCTAGAACTCTGCCAGAAACCCTGTGTTTGCTATCTAGGATGTCCTGACTGCACTGATGAAGAAGCCAATAGCGTCTTTGCCTGCATTGGTCATGCTTGCTCAGCCAGGCCCATACAGCTTCAGCTTGAAGTTCCCATCTGGGGAGCACTCACCACAGTTCTCTCCTGGGAAGAGGGCCGGAGCTCGGTTGACCCAAACCAACCAGGCAGATCTTTAGGTCAGGCACATGGCGCTCATGCTGTCTTCTGTGTCAGGCTAGGCTTGAGTGGCACACAAGGACGACGGCCCTTTTCTGTCTTTTACCCTTAGAGCCAATCCCTCCGGACTGGGACCTCGTGGAGGATGAGGCCAGGGTGACTCAGTGACTAGCTTACAGAACAGGCCTCTATGACAGTGTAGTTTTATGGCTGTCAAGTAAGACACGTATTAGCGGATAAGCTTGGCTGTGGTCTAAGGCCTGCAAGGAGAGACTTTGACAGAGAAAGTCTTTGTTGCTGTGTGGGGTGCTGAGGAGGGAGGGGAAGGTGGAGGAAACCTTCAGAAAAAGAGCCAGGAGAACAGGCCCAAAGCCTCAGAGGAACTGCACTCAGTGTGGGCCTTGGTCTCCTGCTGCAGAATAAATGCGTCGCACCTGCCCACACTCCTGAGGGCCTTCCAGGCTCACATCTGTGTTTCTATGAGCTCATCCTTCCTCTGTCCCAGGACGAATGCAGGGACAATGCTGGGGGCACAGCCTTGAATCACAGCCACCTTGGGTAGATAAAGTACGTCCACACTTACCATCTGTGTTAGACATTTTTTATCATTCCTCTGGCCAAAGATCTGGCAAGAAGCAACTCAGGGAAGAAGGATTTCCTTTGACCCTTCTGTTAGGGTGTGGTCTGTAGTGCAGGAGCGGCTGTCGGCTGTGGACGCTGCTCACATCGAGCCAACCAGGAACTGCTGACACTCCCCTGCCTTTCTCCCTCCCCTCATCCCCTTGATTTTATTTATTTTATTTCTGCCTTTCTCCCTTTTTTAAAATTTTATTTTATGTATATTGGCATCAGAACCCCTGGAACTGGAGTTATAGACAGTTGTGAGCTGCCATGTGTGTGCTGGGAATTGAACCCAGGTCCTCTGAGCAGCCAAGGCTCTTAACTACTGAGCCATCTCTCCAGCCCTTCCTTTCTCCCTTTTTATTCAGTCCAGGATACCCAGGCCATGGGATGGTGTTCTCATATTCAGGCAGGTCTCTACCCATTTAATCGTTTCTGGAAAGACCCTCAGATCCACTCCAAGGTGCGCCCCATTAATGCCCTAGATGTCTCTCAATCTGAGCAAGTCGATAATGCAAATTAACCACATACCATCCCGCTGACGCTGCAGGACCCTAATGAAGTAAAGCTTGTCAAACTCATTTTCCAGGCTCCCAAAGAGAAATTGACAGTACATGGAAGGAGAGATACCAGCTCAAGCTCTGAGCCCAGACCTGTCCACTCCCACACTTCCTTCAGGTACCTAGATGGGCTTGTTGTAAATTGTGACCTAAATGGTCTTTGATTTAGACCCAGGTGCTGACAGGACAATCCCAGAGTGGCCCTGCTTTGATTCCACCCATCGTCTTTTATCCTTTTTTCTGGAAAGTTCCTCCCCTCCTCTACCCTTACTCTGCAAACCCACATTCCAACCGAACCAGAGTCTTGTCACATAAGCAGTGCTTGTCAGCTGCATGTGGTGAATTACCGGCACTTGGAAGGTGGAGACAGGAGAAAAGCTTGAGTCTGAGGCCAGCCTGGGCTATGTGGTTATACCCTACCCGAAAAACAAAAGGTGCTTGTTCCCTGTGGCCCTCTGCTCTCAGCCACAGAGGATGCAGGGTGGGCTCTCTGCAGCCACAGCTGATTGGTGTGTTCCCTGGATTTTTTCCAGCTGCAGACAGAGTGTTTGCCACCTGGTTATGAAGCCGAGAGAGTGTGAACCTGGACATAACCACACCACAGTGGTGTGTCCCCCAGTCCTTCTTAAGAGAAAAGGAAGTCAGTCCACAGAGATAAGGAGAGAAGAAGGACAGAGAGGCCCTGGTTCCAGCCCCCTCTCAGGCTGCTCCACACTCACCCTACCAGTGGGTTACACAAGACACAAAAACACAGTTTTTAGATGCCAGCAAGACTCACCCTACCAGTGGGTTACACAAGACACAAAAACACAGTTTTTTAGATGCCAGCAAGATGGTTCTACGACTGAAAGCACTTGCCACACAAGCCTGAACGCCTAAGTTCATTTCTCGGAACCCACACGTCCTCATTGGGTTTCCACTGCTGTGATAAACACTGACCAAAAACAACCTTCACAGGAAAGGGTTTGTTTCATCTCACAATTCTCAGGTCACACTCCATCACTGAGGGAAGTCAGGGCAGGAACTCCAGGCAGAGACCTGGAGGCAGGAACAGAAGCATTGGCCGAAGAGGAACACTGCTTACAGACTTGCTCTTCCTGGCTTGCTCAGTTTGATTTCTTATATACCCGAGGACCACCAGCCCAGGGATGGTACTGCTACAGGAGGCTGGGCTCTTCCACACCAATCATCAACCAAGAAAATGTCTGACAGCTTGCCTACAGGCCAATCTGATGCGGGCATTTTCTCAAATGGACTTCCTTCGTCCCAGATGACTCTAGCTTGTGTCAAGTTAAAAACTAACTGGCACACCATGTAAAAAGCCAGATACACACCGGGCGGTGGTGGCGCACGCCTTCAAACCCAGCACTCAGGAGGCAGAGCCAGGCGGATCTCTGTGAGTTCGAGGCCAGCCTGGTCTACAGAGCGAGTTCCAGGACAGGCTCCAAAACTACACAGAGAAACCCTGTCTCAACCAAAAAAAAACAAAAAAAAAAAAAAAAAAAAATCCAGATATAGTGGTAATAGCGGTACATATCTATAATCCTAGCAGGAGTATGGCAGGATGGGAGGTGGAGGCAGAGACAGAAGCGCCCGGAAGCTCAAAGGCTGGAGAGGCCTGATACATACAGAACAGCAGAACCAAGAGAGACGCTGCCTCCACGAGGTGGAAGGAGAGAATTGACTCCTGAAAGTTGTTCTCTGACCTCCACATGTGCACCCGTGCCCACAGACACACCAATAACAAAACAACAACAACAACAAATTTTTAAACTTGTAACTCCTGACGCGGGCTAACCAGGCTGGAGCAGGCTCTGTCCCTTCTGCCCAAGGCTTCTGACGGGTACGGTTAGGCTTGTGGAAGAAACAGCTCTGCCTACTGTGTCCAGGCACAGGTTCCAGCAAAGTAACCCTGAGCAGAGCAGGCCTAGTCACGCACAGTAGTCTCCCGAAACTTGGAAACTGCACAGAGCCTTGTGTCCGCCTGCTTAGCACCCTTGCCTCCCACTGAAGCCCACCTCGGTCGGCCCTGAGACTCTTTCTGAACAAAGTTTTCTTCTGTGGTTTTAATGTGAAATACCCCCCCCCGCCCCCCCCCCCCCCCCGCCCCCCCCCCCCCCGCCGCCCCCAGGTTCATGTGTTTGCAGATCTAGGAGTTGATACAAGGGGGCTGGCTGCTCCCCAGGTAGCATTTGTCCCTTCAGCCTCCTGCCCCGGAAGTGAACAGGGCTTCAGACTGAGACCAAAGTGCCACTCCCAAGGTGAGGTGGGCAAGAGGCCCTGTGTGCCACTCCCCCCTTCCCTATCACCCTACCCCAGCCTTGCAGCTGGGCCTCTCAGATGCTGAGAGTCTACCTCAAGGGGGTGATAAACTGGAACATTTCTCATTGTATTTCAGTACCTCACAGCCTCCAGAACTCAGTTTCTGGAGACAATCAACTCACCAGCGACCACTAAGCTCTTTGCAAGGTCCAAATTGTCCTAATTCACAGTTCATTCTCAGCCCTCAACCATCCAAATAAACCGGGCTGCCCCTTTACCTCCCAGAAGAGGGAAGGCCCTTCCTAGCCCAAGGGTGGGAATGTTGAGGTAGGGCATAACAAACACCTTTGCTTTGGATTGCTGTGTTCCTGAGAAAACGGAGGGAAGTCTGGCACAGATGGTGGGCTGGGCTCCCCGAGATCCCCTTTGCAGGCTTTTTTTCCCAAGCACCCCTGGGCCTAGCAAACCAGGTGCTCCATATGTACCAGGGATCCACTATGACATCCCTCCACCCCCAGAACTGTGGCCTTGTTAGTGACTGAGTTTACCTTCCACAGACTTGGAGCTGGCATGCAGTGTTGGGGCAGACAGGAAGTTGGGAAGTTGTGAGAGGAAGCCTGTTATACAGAAGCGGGTTAGACCGTCAAACCCGGACCTTTCAGCGAGCAATCCTTGAACCGTGGTTGCCACCTAGTTAAAAATGAACCCAAGGAGCAGCTGGAGCCTTAACTGGCCACAAAGCTATCAGGTAAACTGATGACGGTAAACATAATTAGCTGATCCTTCCTGGCCCAAAGCTAACAAAAACTTCATGATGATAAGTTCAGTCAGCTATCTGCTATCTCAAATGCCCCTCCTGAGTTCGGGGGCAGCCTTAACTCCTGTAAAGTTAAACCCACAGTACTAGAATGCGGTTAATTATTTCTTCCTCAGTTGGCTCAAGGAGATGGAGCAGAGCCGAGGCTCACACCGGCCCTGACAGGACAGTTTTCTCGCCCTCCTCAGCAAAAGCTTCAGCAGAGACGGGAGGAAACTGGGTTTTTGTTCTGTTCTGACTGGCCAGCCTTGCCCTTTCCAGAGAGACGTTCTTTCCTGCTCTTGGTCTGATTTTATTAAAAGCTCCTCTAACCTTTCTTCTGGACTCTCTTTGGTCCTTTGTCTGAGAAGGTTCTGTAGGGGAAGGGGTCCCTGATCTTAGATCACCTCATCTGAGGACCGAGCTGTCCACTAACGGTAGTACTTTCCACTGTGGGAACACCTAAACCCAGGCCTGACTATAAGCTCAGCATGACCATTCCCCACTGCCCCATACAGCCTACATCCCACGCCACACATCTGTTCCCTTGCATTGTGGACATCTGGCATAAGAACATCAAATATGGCCGAACTTGGTGGCACATGCCTTTAATCCCAACAAAAAAAGAACAAATATTTCAGAAACTTGAGTCCAGCCACAGTGTCTCCATCTTGAAGGGACAGACACTTAAAAGGGTCTTGTTCAGAAACTTCCAGATTTTGAGGCTTGCAACCATTCCATCACCAGGAATGGACTGAAGAGTGACTCCCGTTTTCCAGGAGTGGAAACAGGATGGACACATGTGACTGAGGGTTGGAAGGCAGGCCTGCTCTCCTCGTCTGACCAAGTAACCACTCAGGCAGACAGAGGTGTGACTTACAGAACCCATGCCTTATGCGGTGTCCAATTCTATTCTCATGTATCTGCAAATGTAAAAACGAGGTACCACTGCACAGGCAGGGAGCTCAGATGGCCGGGAAGGCCTGTGGACTGCTTGCCCAGGCACACACTCACGGGTGGAGAAGCCTGCAGTGGGAAGTGGGCATTGTGAGCATCTTAGGGAGCTGGCCTTTGGTCTTAGATTTCTCACTACTTCAAGTCTGTATCCTCTCAGGGTGTTCCAGGCCTGAGCTGGTCTGGGTTTTGGTTCCCCTCTCAGCTCCCCCTGACTCTGGTCTTGGGCACAAAGCTGTTCTGATCTTTCATGCTGACTTCACTGTTCTTTCGTGAGTAATCCTCTGCTTCTCCCAAGGTTGTCCTATTGCCCGTGGGCCTCGTTTCTCACTTCTCCACCCTCTACCGAATTCTCTAGGCTTACCGAGTTATCTTCAGATATGAAAGAGGAGTTAATAAGAAAATATAACAAGTGTGTGGCTACAGGCCCTATTTGTTCATTTCTTTATGTCTATGAGTGCTTGCCTGGATGCATGGAAGTGTCCCCAAGAAGTTCCTGGTACTCACAGAAGAGGACATTGGATTTCTGGGAACTGGAGTTACAGATGGTTATGGGTGCTTGGAACAGAGCC
Organism: Peromyscus attwateri; assembly: GCA_902168425.1. Classification (NCBI taxonomy): domain Eukaryota; kingdom Metazoa; phylum Chordata; class Mammalia; order Rodentia; family Cricetidae; genus Peromyscus; species Peromyscus attwateri. The sequence goes on along the minus strand of CABHPP010125118.1, from coordinate 15,054 downwards.
TTGGTCCTCTGCAAACGCAACCAGTGCTCCTAACCACTGAGCCATCTCTCCAGCCTCATATCTGTTTAGGTGTTTTGTTGTTGTTATTTGTTTGTTTTATTTGAAAGGGAGTCTCACTGTGTAATCCTGGCTGGCTGGCTTGGAACTCTCTATGTAGACCAGGCTAGGCTTGAACTCACAGAGATCCACCTGTCACTGCCTCCCAAGTGCTGAGATTAAAGGTATGTGTCACCACAATGAGCTTAATTTATATACAGAGAGAAGGGTTTTTTGTTTGTTTATTTAGATTTTAATATAAATACATTTCTCGTTTCCTTTTCCTTCCTCCAAACTCTCCCATATACCCCCTCTTTGCTAACTTTCGAATTCATGGCTCCTTTTCCACCAACTGTTATTACACACATATATGCACATACATATACATTCCTAAATATAACCTGCTCGGTCTGTATAATGTCACTTGTATGTATGTTTTCAGAGCTGACCATGTGGTATTGGACAGTGCTCTTCCCTGGTGAAGACTATTTCTCCTGTTCTCAGCTTTCCTCAGTTGCCTGCAGTTCTTTGTGTAGGGTTGAGGCCTCATGAGCTTGTCCTCATCCACTTTGCCATGCCTGTTGGTATCACCCTTGTTCAGTTCATGCTTGGGCAGCCAAGTTGGTGAGACTTTATGGGTATAATTTCTTTAGCTGTTTTATGTGATTTCTGTTCTATTGGATTTCTTTCTTTCTTTTTGAGATTTATTTATTTTGTGCATGAGTGCCATGTATATGTACACCTTTATACCAGAAGAGGGCATCAGATCCCACTGGAGATGATTGTGAGCCACCATGTGATTGCTGGCAATTGAACTCAGGTCCTCTGGAAGATCAGTCAGTACTCTTAACCCCTGAGCCATCTCTCCAGCCCCCTCTATTAGAATTCTGTGCAGTTAAATACTCAGTAGATTCTCATCTGTAGTGAGGAAACCAGAAGGCTTTAAGTAAATTTCCTGCTCCTGAATTTATTTTTTCTTAGACTCTGTGTAAAGTATCATCCTTGAATTTAATATTTATATTTACTTAGAAGACAGAGCGTCTGAGCACAGGAAGATAAAATGAGCATCTGATAGCATCAAGGATGGATGCAGTGAGCACCCACAGACACACAGTGAGAAAGGCATTACGGGATGGAAAACGCCCACATCTGTCCAAATGGATCAGCTGCGGTCAGAGTCATTCTACAGTCCTCTTGGCTAAGTGAGAACAGTGTCCTGGTCACAAAGTATCATGAGGCTGTATGATGAAGCTTCCCGCTTATCAAAAATTTGAGAATTCTTTCAGACACACAGTCGCCAAACTCTGGACCTCCACTCACCCCTGACAGAGAGATGTAAGCAGAGTAATCTTATCTCAACAAGCCCATTAAAGCCTGTGCTGATGAGACAGATGTTCAGACCGGAGGATGATGACCCGGCAAAGCAATGCTGAGAACTCACCAGCCTGGGTGTCCTGGAACCCTAACCTACCCAGGTGGGGGCTGCAGCTGAAGTCCTGAGTTCCATTCCCAACACCACACACACACACACACACACACACACACACACACACACACACACAGCCACAACAAAACCAAATGAGATTTAATGGGGGAAGGAGCATTTTCAAAGCCAGCCACTGAGGGGTGTGAGGAATCCGAGCAGTGAGAAAAGATCTCTTCCCAAGCTGCTTGCATGCTGCGGCACGTCCTGCTTGATCTCCCGTTTGTCCATGTGTCCCCTAGCACCCCTTGGCCCAGCCCGTTGGGTTTCTCCCCTTTCTCATTTCTCACTCTGGGTTGCGCTGTAAGCGATGGCCGCTCATTTGACTATACAATGCAGCAGAAGTGAGAACAGTGATCAGAGATACAGCACATCACAACAGCAGCAGGAGCCCAGGGTGGCGGAGCACACCCTCAGTCCCAGCATGAAGGAGGCAGAAGCAGGCAGACCTTTAAGAGTTGGAAATCTACCTGGTCTGCATCGTTGAGAGCCCAGCCAGCCTGGGCTACATAGTCAGACTATGTGTTTTAGGTTTGTTTGGTTTGTCTTTTTGTTCCGTTTTGTTTTAAAGCACAACGATGGCAGATCTGTACCAAATGGGAGAACTGTATACAGACGGCCTCACCAGAGGCGACTCCCATGAGTCAGATGACTTGCTGCCGGGGCTCCCTGCCGTGATGGACTCCATGCGTCGGTTCCGCTGTTTCTTTCATAGGTTTCTTTCGGTCGTGGTATTTTATCGTGACAACAGGAAAGCAACCAATACAGTGAGTTTGAGGCACAGGTGAGCGTTGGCTAGGTCTGCCTTCAGCGCAGAAATGGCTCCAGGTGGATGTGTTAGAGCTGAGGAAGTAGATTTCCTTTGGCCCGGGGGATTCAGATGAGTGGGATCCCAGCCTAGGGAATGGCATGGCCACCTACACACTCCCGTTGCCATGGTATTCTGCCTCAGCTCAGGTCCAACACAGTGATTCAGTCAGCCCTGCACTCTAAAACCATGAGCCAATGTAACTCTTTCCTTCTTCCAGATTATTTTTCTCGAGCATCTGCTCAGGGGCAACAAGCTAGCGCATAGACTCGGACATCGTTTAAATCTTCTAAATTGTGTGTGGGGTGAGGGGGCATGTGCGCCTAGGTGCACACGTGGGAGTCTGTTCTCTCCTTCCACCATGTTGTAGGGGTGGAATTCAAGCGGCCGGGCTCGGCAGCAGGTGTTGTCACCTCTCCAGCCCCTGACTTGAAGATTTTTTACAAACGTAAAAACCGTCCCAGGAAATCACACCTCAGTGCTGCTGAAGAAGGCGTCTGTAACGCTGTGTGTGCGTTGTTGATTCATCCTATCATGAAAACGTTTTGTAAGGGGAAAGAAAACTGGGAGTGTCGTTAATGCAGCAGCCTAAAATACAAATCAGGGAGCAGCAAAGGCCACTTCCTCCTCGACCCTGGAGGAGTCCTGTAAGAAAGCTTCCCAACAGAGGGCGCTGTTTCTCAGCCCTCACGAAGCTTTGCGCTGTCCCGGAGAAGCGTGATGCGCTGTTCCGCGTCTCGGCAGCAGGTGGAGCCGTTGGGACAAGAACAAGGTCCTGGACGAAGATGGGGGCGGGGAGGGAAGAAGCATCTAGGTCAGTCAGACTGATGGAAAAAATGATTACAGCGCACTGTGAGTTTGAGGCCAGCTTGATCTCCATAGCGAGTTCCAGGACGGCCAGTGTGACACAGCGAGACCCTTATTTTCGAAGAAGAGAGAAAAAGAGAAGAGTGGGGTCTTTACTGGAAACGTGACGAGTCACCTGCTGCTGCAGTTACGAGAGACTGCCAAGAATCTTCCCTCTCCGAAATTAAAAGGAGCCAGGCACGGTGGCTCATGCTCATAATCCGATTACTTAGGTCGCGGGAAGTAGGAGAATCTCTGCAAGTTCGAGGCCAACTGAACTAGAGTGAAACCCTACCGCTACCCACCCCCCAAATATCCATCCATCCTATACGGAGTTAAAACAACAAACGGCTGTCCGTTTTCATCTTTTTTTTTTTTTTTTTTTTTTTTCACCTTTTGCCAGGTGCAACATCCGTTCGTCTTTTCTAACCCTGGGACCAAACAGAGAAGCCATTTCAGTGGTCAGTCAGAATAAAGGAACATTTCAGAAATCGGAGTGACAGACGAGATGATAAAAGCTGAGAAAGTACCATTCAACCCTAGCAGCAGGGGCTGGCAGGCAGGCCCGTTTCCCCCCCGCACATTCTGCCTTTGTTGATAGAGGAGACCCTCGGTGGGGCCGAGGAAGGACCGGGAGAAGGAAGTGGCAAGGCTAACCGAGGGAGCACTAAAAACCCCCTGCTCCCGCGGTCAAGCTAAACACATTGGCTAGAGCGACTTCTCAGTGGTTAAGAGCACTTGTTGCTCCTGCACAGGACCCAGGTTCGGTTCCCAGCACCCACAGGGCGGCTCACAACCTTCTGTAACTCAAGTTCCCAAGGATACAACATCCTCTTCCAGCCTCCAGTCACCAGGTGTGCTCATGGTACACACATATATGCAGGCAAAACATGAATACACATAAAATAATAAATAGATAGATAGATAGATAAATATTTAGAAAGTCCTTTAAACTTTTTTATTTTTTTAAAGACTTATTTATTTATTATGTATACAGTGTTCTGCCTGCATGCCAGATCTCATTACAGATGGTTGTGAGCCACCATGTGGTTGCTGGGAATTGAACTCAGGACCTTGGGAAGAGCAGCCAGTGCTCTTAACTGCTGAGCCATCTCTCCAGCCCTTTTATTTTTATTTTATTATTATTATTTTTTTAATTTTTATTTTATTGGTTTTTTGAGACAGAGTTTCTCTGGCTGTCCTGGATCTTGGTTTGTTGACCAGGCTGGCCTAAAACTCACAGAGATCTGCCTGCCTCTGCCTCCTGAATGCTGGGATTAAAGGCATGGCCCAGCTGCATTTTTTAAAATTTTGATACAAGGGCTCATTTTGTAGCCCAGTCTTGCCTGCCTTGAACTCCAAATGTAGCCCGGGATAGCCCCCTTCTGTCTGTCTGCCTCTACTCCCTGAGTAAAACACTACCTTTTAGAGTCTAGAGTAAATATTGAAACCTCAGAACTTAAACAATCCTGATGTTTGTTTTTTCTGTGATGGACTAGGTTGATTTCAGTTTTTGCTATAGTGAGGAAGTCAACAGTGAACATGGGGTGCAAACATCTCTGGTAGAGTATGGAGTTCTCTGGGTATATGCCCAGGAGTGAAGTAGCCAGGTCATACGGTAGTTCTGTTGTTGTTGATTTCACAGTGGCTGTATTCATTCACATCACCATCAATAGTGACTAAGATCCCCCTCTTTTTTTTTTTTAGACATGGTCTCTCCACATAGTCTTGGCTGTACTGGAACTCACTCTGTAGACCAGGCTGACCTCAAACAGAGATCCACCTGCCCCTCTCCCCCAGTGCTGGGATTAAAGGCATGCGCCACCACACTTGGGTTAAGACACCTTTTTCTTTGCACCCTCTCCAACATCTTTTGTCAGATTGTTGACAGCAGCCATCTGACTGGGGTGAGGTGGTATATCAAAATAATTTTAATTTGCATTTCCCTGAGGACTAGCGATATTGAAGAGTTAAAAATAGTTATTGGCCATTCATGTTTCTTTCTTTCTTTCTCTCTTTCTTTCTTTCTTTCTTTCTTTTTTTCTTTCCTTCCTTCTTTTTTTTTTTTTTTTTTGAAACTGCTTATTCAGTTCATTTGCCCATTGGTTGACTGGCAATTTCATTCCCTTGGAATTTAATTTCTGCAATTCTTTATGAATTCTGGGTATCAGCCCCTCGTCTGAGGTGTTGCTGGCAGATTTCCTACCATTCTGTGAGCTTCCTGTTAATTCTGTTCATTTTTTCCTTTGCTAGATAGAAACTTACATTCTGTGTACCCCCCTGTGTCAATACTTGGAACTCTTAGTCTGTCAGGGTAGTCCCAAACTTGCTTTGGTCCTCCTGCTTTGCCTCTGGGGTCTGGGATGACAGGAGTATGTCACTTCACAGGGCTGGGATTTTCTAATTAGGGAATTAATCCCAGTTTCGAGAGCGGAGCCCTCAGGACTTAAACACCTCCCAAAGACATCCCTGCTACCATCACCTTGAGGGTGAGGATTTCATCAGATGAGCTTTGAGAGCAACCAAACATTCCAACCATAACAAGTGTTATGGAAGGCAAAGGAAAACCTGAGGTTTTAGTATTTAGGAGGTCGAAGCAGGACGATCACAAGTTCAAGGCTAGCCTGGGCAATTTAGCGAGAGCCTGAAAAAGAAAAAAGAAAGAAAGAAGAAAGAAGAAGGTGAAGAGGTGAGGAGTGGCACTTGAGAGACAGAGCAGATGGATCTCTGTGAGTTCAAAGACAGCTTGGTCTACATAGAGAGTTCCAGGTCAGCAAGGGCTACATAGTGAGATTCTGTCTCAACCAAAAAAAAAAAAAAAAGATATATAAGGTGGCCATATTAAATATAGCAATATTCTTCAATGGGTAAACTTTCTCATTTATACGGTTATACTAAATAAATTAGTGTTTTGTGCGTTATAAAGAACTAAGGGCATACAATCTCTGCAGCCCCAAAAATATGCCTGAAGACAGCTTTTATAGGTTTGTTTAATAAAAATGAAATTTTATAATAAGGCAGCATTAGTCTCATATGCTCCACTTAGGGTATGACAGCAATGTTTATTATTTCAGGCCTAATGAGGATTAATTAGTAATGTCTTAATGGTTCTGATGGGAAGTACACTGGTCAGGAGGTTTTCTGGGAAGATAAATGAAACCATGAGAAGAAAAGCAAAAATCCACTTCGTCTGGCTCAGCCTTCTGAAGGGCTAGTCCTTGGGACTAGGTGGGTGGCTTGGTGACAGAGAGCTTGCCTGGCTTTCTCCAGGCCCTGGTTAATGCCCAGGACTGCAGATTCCTTCTCCAGGAGACGCAGGCATGTCTTGAGTACTGGGTATATTACACTTCGAGTGTTTTAGTTTGTAGCCCAGGCTGGCTTGTAATCCTCTTCCTAGGCCTCCCATGTACTGTGATTCCAAGCCTGCCCCACCACGCCCAGCCACAACGTATGTATTCTTCAGTCTGTACTGTACACGCAGTGGTCAGGGTTGACTGGGGAAGGGGCTGCAGTCCGATTTAACAACAACAAAAAAGGAGAAAAACAGATGTCCAAGAAGAGCTCCCTGTACTTGGAAAAGTTAACACATTCTTGCCTCCTTGCACCTAAGAGCCTAATGCTTTAAATACTCTATTATCACCACCTCCACTGGAATTTTCCAGGGAGTCTGTGACAGCTCGCCCTGGAATGCTGCCTTGTGAACAGAACAAGTCTCCCTTGCTTCCCTTTCTCAAGAGTTTCTCCTTCTTCCCACTCAGAGTTTCTCAGCTCACGGTCACTGACTTAACCATCAATCTATCTTGACAAGACTAGGAAACTTGTCAGACATAGCTGAGTGGTAGGAGGCTAGCCTAGCACTCCTGAGACCCTAGGTTCCCTCTCCAGCACCACACATAGTGAAAACTGCTACTGAGTGGAGATCCAGGAGGAGAGACAGGATTCCAGAGGGAGAAAAGATGAGATTCCTACAGCAGTCCTGATAGCAGAACTGTCATCTCTGGGCAAATGTGACAGCTGGACTGTGGGCTATCTTCTGGGGAGCCTGGAAGTGATCCTTCTCTTGGGCGGTGTGTTTGAAGTGTGGAAGAAATGTCATCTCAGCAGACATGGGACTTGTGCTGAGGAAGTTTCCTTCCTCTTATTTTTATTTTATTTATTTGTTTATGTTTTGTTTTGTTTTGTTTTGTTTCTTGATACAGGGTTTCTCTGAGTAGCCCTGACTGTTCTGGAACTCAAGCTTAGAACCAGGCTGGCCTTGAATTCCGAGGTCCTCCTGCCTCTGCCTCCTGAGTGCTGGGATCAAAGTCGTGCGCCACCAACTGCCCAACCAGAGTTTCCTTTGAGATGAAATGGTGTTTGTGCACAGGCTATACATAGAAACTAGGAATGCTAGGCAAGGTCTCTACCTCTGCATCACACCCTCCCTGTACAGGCCTCTTCTGTAGGATCACTTCCAGTAATTTCTCCCTTTTTGAACAACCCACAACTACACAGAGTGTGTTTCCTGTGTAAGGGAAACAGTCAAGTTTATACAATATTGAAGAATTATCCTTCTAGCATCCTTCTGAAATAGGAAAAGAGATTTAAAGCCAGCCTGTGCTACACAAGACCCTTTCCATAGGGAAAGAAAGAAGAAATATATTTCCAGAATGTTCCTGATAGGCTGGTCTCAGAGAACTCTGCAAAAAGAATTTTTAAAAATATTTTAAAAGTATTTTAATTTAAAATACTTTAAAAGTATTAATTAATCCCAGCATTCTGGAGGCAGAAGCAGGTGGATCTCTATGAGTTCCAGGCCAGCCTGATCTACAGAGTAAGTTCCACAACAGCCAGGACTGTTACACAGAGAAAAACCAAAGGGGGTAAAAAAGGTACCTCCACGATTTGTCCCAGGATTTTAACAGTAACTAATATAACACTTGACAAATTGAATATGCTATTGATCAAAACCTTATATATATATCACGAAGGAAGTAAAAATATTGCCAGATAAAATATGGTCTTTATGCTAGGCATGGTGGTGTACACCTCAGATCTCTGTGAATTTTTTTTTTTTTTTTTTTTT